>PVKA01002452.1:35141-49530 GCA_004027165.1 Ctenomys sociabilis | reverse complement strand
AGCTGCTGCTGAGCCTCCTGGCTTGGGCTTTAGCCAGCCAGTGCAGTCACCCACCTTTCTCCCTTACTAAACCTGGCTCCAGGAAACTGCCCAAATAAATAAATATTTTCACGATGACTAGTGAAAGACTGATCAGGGATTGTTGGCATAGCAGAGATATTCTGGGCTTGTGGGGCACCAGCCTCTATTGTATGCTGACCCTTCCTGCCTACACTCACTAGTCCATGGCAAACCCCAATAGTCACAGGACGTTTTTACCAGCCAAAACATTATTTTCAATGTACCTTCCTGGGTCCCCTAAACTCCAGTAACTAATTAGTTGTATGCTTGGTCTACCACAAAACAGTCCTGATGGGCCCTTCTGATCCATCACCATGTAATGCCAAGAGCACAAATGAAGAGTTAAGAGAATCTGAGCTCTTACCCAGGGTCTGCGATTATCTTGTTTGGAAGCACTAATCACTTTCTTCTTGGACTTTACCTTTCTTGTGTGTCAAAGGAGAAGTTTGGGCCAGATGGGTTAAAGGGTCCCTTTGGGAAGGCTGCCTGCAGCCCTATTCACAGCAGCCTGCGTGGGGAGGAGAGGTACCTCTCAGCACATCTCCAGGCTCAAAGTTACATAACACTCCTAGATGCATTGTTCAGGCAAAAAGCAGCAGCAAGCTGCCCATCCCCCCCTAACTCAGTGTCCCAGTGTGCATGTACACATGTATGTGCATACACACCTACACACACATGCACAGACACACATGCCAATCTTCGTTCATGGTGCTCTCAAGATACAGACTCATGGGAGAGAATTTTAGAAGCCCCCCCCCCTTTTCTTTTTCTTTTTCTTAGAATATATCTCATGCAAGAAAAGTCCTCAAGAAAAGAATCTCTTGCTCAAAGTAGAATCTCTTCTCTCCTGTTATTCTACTCACTCAGAAATCCCACAGCACAAGGGGCTCTTCTTTTCTCTATGCTTCCTGGTGTACTCTCCAGCTTTCTGACCTCAGGGTGCTTCAAAAAACAGATCCACCTTCCATCCCAGAGAAGGAGAAAGGGAGTCAGCTTTCTTCCATGGAAAATGGAAGAACTCCTGGGCTCAAACTCCTTTCTTTCTTCTCTACTTTGTGCTTGACAGTTCAGTATATCTTTCCCTAGAGGAGACTGTAGTTTCCCATTTTAGGAAATGGTGGAGGTCCACAGGGTAGTAGGTGATAACTTCCTTTTGATGTCCAAGGGAAGTACAAAAACATCTTAAAATGCAACAGAAGAGATTTCAGTTGGGCTTTATGAAGCAATTTCTAGCTTCCCAGCTATGAAGTTATAGACCACTAGTGGGTAGTGGATATGTCCTGCCTACTTGAGTTTTTTCCCAGTGAGCTCAACCTTCATGTTTCTAAAAGAACTTGGATGCCCACTCTCCAGAGGTGGAGAAGTAAATGAGAGGAGCACCTGTGGGAAGGTGAACTGGTGGAACAGAAAGAGACTTGAACCTGGATTCCTGCCTGTCACATTGTTTGGCATCACATGTAGCTCCTGTCTTTTCTGTGTCACAGTTTCTTTATATGTCAAGATACTGCAGTGTATTGAGTACTTAACTCTGTGCCTGGAACAGTACTAACCAAGTGATGTTGTCTAAGATTTAAACTTTAGAACAACCCTTTAAGTTAGATGTTATTATTCACATGTGAAAAAGATGGGCTAAAAGAAAGGAAATAATAATTAAAATAACAAAAGAAAGGAAATAATGAAAGGATGATCACCCAGTTGGGAGGTGGTAAAACAGGATTTCTACTAGGTGTGTGTGCCCAAAGCTCATGTTCTTAACAACCTAGATCTGAACATTCTGTGATCTTGTGGCTTCCTGAAGCTCCTTTCAGTTAAAAAGCTGAACTTCACCCTCACCTTAACTCTTGATTCCCTTCCTTTTAGTTAATACCCTTATTTCCTTAAGGGATGATAACTGTGCCTTTCCTTTTGGAAAAAAGAGACCTTTCGCAGTTCATGTGAAACCTGCACTTTGTGCTTTTCCAGAAGCAGAGGAGGAAGTTACTGCAGTGGCCCAACCCTTGCCAACCATGCCAGATGACTGGATGCTTGGGAATCTGCCAGGTGCAATGCCGGTGTCCCCAGGACCTCTCACTAAGAAACCCCTTACCAAGCTGCCACCACACTGTCCAGAGCTACCAAAAATATATTTGGATCCCGAAGGGGAAAAAAAGTGATCAGCTTCCTCAACTAGGGCAGTTAGTCTAAAAATCTTTCCATGGGATTTCAACTCAAGAACTGAGTTTCTTTCCAAAGATCCAGTCCCAGCTGTTTGTCCCAGATTGCCCCTACTTTTTCTTACCACTCTCTCTTCCCTCTTTATCCTTCCCCAAGCCAGGTCCCCCCCCTTTTTTTTTCTTTCATAACTGACCTTTGAAACTCAGGCTGCACAGATATTTGCTAAATCAGCAGGACCAGTTGCTGTTTTTTGGCTTGGTCCTGGGCCAAGGGGAAAACACGCCAGGGTGGCTTTGTGAGGTTTTGGGGTATTGCCTGGGCAGGTCTGGGAAGGGCTGGAGAGTGTAGAAGGAAAGACTGAGCAAGGCATGGGGGTTTCCACAGAGGCTGGAAAATGACTTGCTTCTAGAAACTTGTGCTCTTTTTGAATGAAAAGGAGGGAAGAGCAGGAATCTAAGAGCTTGGAGAGGTAGAAGATAAGAATCTTCACAAACATCCATTTTGCACCAGCTTTCAGATATGAGCAGAAATGTATTTACACCTCCTTCTATCAGTGAGTCTTCAATACTCTGGTTTCTCTTCAGATTGTATAAATCTTTCCCCTTTTACCAATTAGTCTTCATTCTGAGCTCATTTTCCAACTTAGTTGTGAGGAATCCTCTCCTCGGTGGGGCAGTTTGGGAGCTTTGGCCTCAGCAATCAGGCCCTCAAGGCACAGGACAGACAGGATCCCCATGTGCCAAGGTTTCCTTACCCACTAACAAATTCAGCCGGGAAAAAGAGTCTGTGAGGATGGGATGATAATGTATGCAATACAGATACCTTGAGCAGTCGGTCTTTAGGGCTGCCGCCTTCCCAGCTCTCCTTGGCTCTTGCTGTTCTCTGACATAAACCTTTACTTCAGCCAAGATAGCCTTCTCTCTGGCTCTGAACCCGATGTGTATTTGTCCTTTTTCCCTGTACTGTCCTGGGTGAGGGTATCTCTAAGAAATTGCAATATGCTTCTACCTCTTCAGATGTTTCTAGATATGTATCTCATGGATGTTGAACCAAGATTATATCTCCTTTCCTATCTTTTCATAGCACAGAGTACAGGATTTTGAATAGACTGGATGCTAGATACATTTACTTGACTGATGGATGGACCTAAACACTATCTTACTAGCTTTTGTAGTGAGCCATTCCTGAGCTGACACCTTCTGACAACCCTACCTCAGTAGCAGCAGAGATACTTGTTCTAATGAGCATCTTAGACAACTCGGGCCAGAAGACACATTCCAAAGTTTTTAGTTATCTCCAGCTTTCATTTGGAGAAACTAAGGAGCTCTGAAGATGATTCAAGCATCATTTCATGCAGGGCTGGTGGTATAGCTTGGGTAGAGAGTTTGCCTCATATGTACAAGGACTTGAGTTCAATTCTTGGCACCGCCCCCAGAAAAAGAGCCACAATTTCTATCCTACTTATACAATTAAGGGAGGCAGGAAAGAGATGACCCTGTGTAGCTTGTAGAAGTGAAGAACAGAAGAAAGAGAAGATGAGGAAAAGTAAGTACTCAAGGGAGAGGGGCAAAGGAGGGAGCTGGAAAAGGGAAAGGAGGAAAACGGTGAGAAAGAATCTGTGAAAGAAAGGCTAAGAAGGAAGAAGCCATTCAGACTTTGTAACTGTGTTGATTCACAGAGCTCAAAGTAAAAGCTGAATTTGAAGCATAGTGCAAAGCTCTCACCTAGCTTCCAGTAGTCATCTGCCTGCAGTCTTGGAAACCTGGCCAGACCCTGGCATCCGCAGACCCACAATGCATGACTGACTAGATGGGCAAATGTGCTCAGGGAAGCAGGGTCATAGTGAAGCCAGCAGCTTTAAACAAGGTCATGTGTTTCCATCGCGAGGGGCCTGTGACAGGTCAGACTGGGGGTTGGCATCAGCCAGAAAGGAGGCAATAATCAGCTCTGTAAATGCTATGAGCCTTGATTTTAAAAAGGAAGGGGAAGGAGCTATCTTTGCTGTTTTCATGAAGGAGCACAAGCAGTGGGGGCCCAAGCTAATGAGTCAGGGAGCATGCGAAGGAGATTTTAACCCCTCCAGGGGTTTTATGCCATAGCATCTCTCTGTTCACCCATCTCCACATTGTGTCATTAGCTTGGCTTCCAGGGCCAACCCTCTGTGTAACTCTCACCTGAAGGAGGGAAAAAAGGTCACCTATTACTGATGATTTAATGATCCAATATTTTCTCATTCTAGGTTCCCCTGGGCTCCTGCTTCTTCTAGAATTGGTCAAGAAGAAGAGTTGGGGGTAGAGGTCAGTAAGAGACTGTGTGGCCTAAATTGTCTAAAACAGCCCGGCCCTTTGGAATCTTTTCCCATTCTCCAGTCTCCTCGCTGGGCACATTCTCACTGTCTAATGAGGCCAGAGCAGAGTGAGAAAAGATATGTAACAAAAGTATGATTAGAAGCCTTCACTGCTGTCTCTTCTGATTCAGCCTGCTCAGTGGATAACTGATTCAGCAGGGAACTCCCTGGAGAAATCCAGGATGGGGCTGCCAGCTCTGCTCTTCTCCTTACCTCACCCTGTCCACTGCCATCCCTTCCTGTCTGTTGGTTCTGTTCAGCCTTGAATGATGAAGAGTTATACAGATATTGTGAGTGGAGGCTGTGACAGAGAGCAGGGTTGGGCCAAACATGAAGCCAGCAATGGTGAGTGTTTCTTGAAGTTATGTGGGAAAAATGTAGGCTAAAGTGAGACAAAACAGTGGGGGGAAAATTGGGAGGCTTAGAAGGCAGTCAATCAGGCAGGATGTGGATGATTTCACATTCAAAGGAAGAGGGAGGAGGTGGAGCAGGTGGATTCCTGCTTTCTAATTCTCTGGGTATCAAAGCCTGGGGAGCAGAGGGAAAGCTCAAGGTTTAAAGAAAGTAAGGAGCTGCTTGGGTTGTCAACCTCTGAGTGCATTGCACAACTTTGTAAGTGAAAGATTTCCAATGACTTTCACTCTCTTCCACCATACTGATTATTCCTTATTTTTGTTCTCTCTTGGGAAACAAAAGCAGGGCAGGGAGAAGGAAGGATAAAGACACCACACACTATTGACACATGAAGCTGGAAAAGCAAGCATTTAAGTGATTCCTACATTTCTAAATTCCCAACAGGAACATCTGGACAGAAGGTATGGGCTCTCCAGGCCACTTTGGGGGTGGCAGCAGTGTCTTTTATCAGGAAGAGTTATTCAGGGTTCTTTTGGGAACTTCATGTCTTTCCTGCCTGCACAGACCCTTGAATTGCTGTAGAGACAGTGGGGACACAGTGAGAGAGAAGGGAGTCATGACAGGGTCAGGGGCAGTGATTAACTGGAAGCCATTGCTGTCTCTCAGGGAAACAGAATGGAATAGCTCATCTCCCTTGTTTGAGGAAAAGGTCATAATATTTGGAAGAATGCTGCCTTTCCTGAATCATGGACACTGTGGAAATCCTATCTTTCTGCTTTCTATGCTAGATAAGGCAAAAATAAATAAATAAATAAATAAAAAGCCATGAAACTCAGAGGACAAATGAGCCATTGAGGGAATTGAAGAATAGAACTGCATCTTTTTGGAGTTTGAATCAAACACTTTTGACATGTCAAGCTAGATCATCTTTGATCTTCACCACTATTACCTCCATGGTTGTGTTAAAAGCTCTATGAGCTAACATGCCCTGACCCACCTTTTCTAATTCCACAACATTTGAGCCAAGAAAACGCAAGGTCTAGCAGGGTGATGCTGGGGTGAAATTTTGTGTGTCCCCCAGACATAAATCACATTTAAGATTAAATAAAGATGAGATTCTTAGCTCTTCCTTCCTCTCTCAATTCTTCCATTCCTTCAGCATTGCCTCTGGCAGGGCTAGGTGCTGGCCAAATGCTGGTTTCTCCAGGCTCACCTGTCTAATCAAAAAAGGAATGCTTGTATGACCACAGCCTTCCTACCACAGAGCACTGAATACCCCAACCTCCTTGCATTTGTTCTTTTTTATATTCCTAGTCCATGGGCCTCTTGAATGAAGAAAAACTTGAGATCTGAGAATTTCTGGATGGAGGCAGTTAACATTTCTCTTGAATAGAAATGTTAACCCGATGTAAGATTTCAGTTACTGCCAAATAGCCAAGGGGAAATAGGGCTCGCAGTCATTAGCCACAGCAGAGATTTAAAGAGGCGTTATATCCAACTAACTACTGTTTTCCAGCTAGTCCCCTGGTCATTTTTCCCTTTCCACAATTGCCAACCTCCCTGCGCAGATATCCTCCCTGAGTCAGAAGGGAAAGCTACGATCAGACTGAACTCATGCACTACAACTGAACCTCCTTTGATTTGGGGGTGCTTGCTTGCTCCCCTCACTACTGGGATTCAGAGGAGAGATGCCCACTCAGGCCAAAGAAGAGGAATCTTCCTCCAGTGAGCCACTTCTGGCTTTGCCTCCCACTGCGCCAGTTAAAGAGCCAGCTTTTCCCTCTGGAAAATGCTTTCTCCCACCTTTATCTTCTTCTGTCTCCAGCTCTCCTGCCTTTCTGCTTTATCATCTGCCTCTTAAATTCTCCAATCCCAATCTTACTCATTTTGGAACTACCCTCCCATTAAGGCCCTTTAAAGCTCTTGGCCAATCCTCTGTCTTTTTTCAGATTTCTCTCAATTTAAATAATTGTACTACCTAAATGCCCTCTCAAAATTTCTCTAACTTAAATCTTTTAATATTCCTCTTTCCTTCAGTTTAATCATCATGCCAACTTCCTCTCAGTTTGCCCCCTTTAATCCCTGCCAGTTCCCAGTATCCTCAATTACCTGACACTCATTTTTCTCCTTCTTTGCCACCAAAGATAAGCTGGATGAAAGGGCAACACAAAACCTTCTTCAACACTGACAGCATTCTCTCCTTCCTCCAAATCTCCTTGACACACTTCCACCCCAAGGCATCTTTTCACCCCTTCACTTCACATCACCCTCGTCCTCTCAACTCCTGCTCGCGCCCGATTTCCCCTCCTCACACCCACTCGGGTCTCCTCCTCCCGACACAATGGTCCTCATCTCCTCTTCCCCACTCACTCGGGTCTCCTGCTCAGGACGCCCTTGCCCAGGGCAGCCGAGGATTTGTGCTGTAGGAGGGCTCCGGCGGTAGCGCAACAACTCGGGGGACGCTCCTTCTCCTTGTCGGCCGCGGCCCCAAGTGTGACCCGGTGCTGGTGGGGCGACTGGGGTGGGTGAGCCCTGCTGGCAGGGCCGGGCTGGGGCAGCGCCGCGAGCTGTCCGTGGTGCTGAAGCGGAGGCTGCTCGGGTGAGGGCTGAGGGGCGGCGAGCGGCAGCTGTCCGTGGTCCTGGAGCTGCTCCTGGGCCGCGGCGACGGCGCCGGCGGCGGGGGCGGCGGGAGAGACGGACGCGGGAGCCCGCTGCGGGGTTGGCGACGGGGCCACGAGCCCGGGCGGAGGCTGGGCTTGCAGAAGCTGCTGGTGCTCCCACAGGCTGCGGTTCTCTGCGCTCAGCTCGTCCAGCCGCCGCTCCAGCTCGTCGATGCGCTGGCGCTGGGTGTGGATGAGGCTCTGCTGGTTCTGTACGATGGCCGTGAGCTCCTTCAGGTAGAGTACGGCGCGCACCGGGTTCTCCAGCAGGCTCTCCATGCCGCCCGCCGCCGCCTGCGCCCTGCCTGCGCCTCGGCGGTCGGCGGGGCTGGCGGGAGCCGAGCAGCCCCGGCGGCCGGCTGGCGTCCTCTCAGGCGGGCCCGGCCTCCCTCCCCTGCTCGCCGCCGGCGCCGCGTCACTGCCACACGGACATTCACACACGCACGAGGGGCGGGGCCGCGGTGCCGGGCCCACCCACATTCCGCCTCCGGCCTTCCAGAGGAGGCCCTGCTTCCCGCTAGGCGGAGAGGGAAGGTGGAAGAGAAGGAGGGAGACAGAGACAGACAGAGACAGGGAATATGAATGGGGGTCTGAGGTGAGGGCCAGGATATAGGCAGAGGGAGACCCGAGAATGACGAGAGAAATCAGCAGTGGTACTGGGAAAGTGTGGTGGCACTGATAGGAGAGAAGCAGACAAGGAAAGAGGAAGAGAAAAGGCAAAGCTGGGAGAAGGGGCTGGTGAGGACAGGAGAGAGAAGCGAGCTAAAGGAGAGGAAAGCTGTGGACGCTGGAGAGTCAAGAATTCTTTTGGCTATGTCCAGCCATTCCAGAAGTTCGAGGCCTCTTAGAGACTTTCTGGCTCTTGTCTTTTTTGTGTTCAACAATTTGTTCTGCTAGGGATTCCCTGGAACGCAGGCTCTTGGATTTAAGGGCCCCTAGAAAACATCTGAACCTGCTGCTTCATCCAGCTATGGCAGAGCAAGGGAGGAAAGCTGTTCATGCCACACTTTTTCTGGAAATGGGATCTCAGGACAGTTTGGGCCTGGTCTGACTTAGGAAGACATTGTTCTGTTTGATAGATATTTAGGAAATACATGCTGTTAGGAAACCCTGGGCTAGGCAAATGACTAAGATGGAATCTTTGGTGCACTTGAAAGTGGGTGAAACAGATATAATTAGTTACCTTATCATGTGGAGGTGGTAAGTGATAAGATAGATGTATGCCAGAGTGCTATAGAAATCACCACCAGGGGACCTGGAAAGTCTTCTGGAGAAAGTTTACACTTGTGAGAAAGGTTTTCTTGGAAGGAAGTGAGGCATGAGCAAAGGCTCAGAAATACTGAGAAATAGCCTTTGCTCAGTATTGACCAAGTTATTCATTATATTCTACCATGATTGTATGGAAAACAACTACCAGATGCAATGTAAGATACTAGGGTCCTTGCAGGCTAAAATTAGTTGCCATCATAGTTGCAGCTTCTACAATCAAGTAGATCACGATGTATCACAGTAGGGGTGGTACACATGGATAAGAAGAAGGGCAAGGCAAGATTTTATGAGTTCTTCAAGCCACACACCATAGGAGTTCAGGGGAGACAGGTTGCCTCTGACCGTGGTAATCTAACAAGGCTTGAGGAGCTCCTCACTCAAGTTGAGTCATGAAGAATGGGAAGAATCTCAACAAGACAGATAGAACAGAACATGGAAGATACTCCAGACAGCAGGGAAAGTACTGAAGAATGGAGAAAAAGCCCTTTGGTTGCAGTATATTTGCCAGGGAACTACTCTTTTATGAAAGAGGGACAGAAAGGAAGCAGGAATAAGAATGCCCTTTACATATGCTATTCCATTCTCTGAGGAGAAGGCTCACCAGGCTCCCTGCCTACTTGCTGTTCTCCAGGGTAAGTGAACTGGTGGATGCTGTGGTGGATCCAGTGAGCTGGATCAGTTGAACCTGATTTGTTGCCAGACTTGAATGACATTATGGGAAAGAATTTGTCCTTTGCGAATAAACTGGTTTCTCTGCATTATTTTTTTTTCTTGTTTATCTTCTAGTGAAGTTTCCTTAATAAAGAATGAAAGGAGGGGCCAGTCAAGTAGCTCAGCAGATTAAAGCACCTTCAAGCAGGCACAGGGGCCTGGGGTTCAATCCCAGGGCCTGTCATGCTGGCCCTGCCCCTGGGGCATACTGAGGTGGTAATTAAGAATGGACATGGTGGTGCACGCCTGTAATTTCAGCTCTTGGGAGGCTGTAAACAGGCAAATCACTATAAATCTGATGTAGTAGTGAGACCCTGAACACCCTATAGACTCTTCCTTAAAATATATAAAAAAAAGAAGAAGAAGAAGAAGAATGAAAGGAACATAACCATAGCTAGGCAACTATTGATTTGTTGTCCAAGAGTTGGGTACTTGTAGATACTAATACCTTTTTTCCTTCCTCCCTCATTTCCTCACCATTTTCTGGTACTGGGGGTTGATCCCAGGTCTTCACATTGAACTACACTTCCAACACCCTGTCTACACTGAAAGAAGGTCTTATGGAGTTGCTCAGGCTGGGCTTGAACTTGCAGTCCTCCTGTCTAAACCTCCCAGAGTGCTGGGATTACAGGTTTGCACATAATGCCTGGACCAATACTATTTCTACAAGTGGAACAACCTGAAACACAATTATCCACATATGGATCTTGATTAAAAAATGTAATAATCTGGGCCCCTGGGTCAGCCCTGCCATACTGGAATCTCTAGGAATTGGGCTCAACTGTTTTCATTTATTGTATTATAACATATTTATTTATTTATTGATTGATTGATGGAACCAGGGATTGAACTCTGGCCCTTGTGCTTGCTTGCTAGGGAAGCGCTTAATCCACTCAGCCATCTCTCTGGCCCAGTGCTTTCATCTTTAATGTCTTTCTTTTATTTAAAATGATCTAAATTATTGAGTTATAATTTATGTGCAACAAGACACGCTCACTGTGAATACGCTGTTCAATGAGCTGTGACAAATAAACCTGTGTACTCATCACTATAATAAAAATCACCATCATTGCAAAAAGTAAGCTCATGCTCCTTTGCTGGAAACGCCTCTCATCCACAACCCAAGTTAACCACTAATCAGCTTCCTGTTAACAAATGTTAGTTTTGGCTGTTACAGAATTCAGTATTAATAAATATCATAGAGATCATGTTTTTGTGTCATTTTTGCACAGCATAATGTTTCTGAGGTCATCCATCATATTACAAATATTGCTAGTTTTTTGCTTTTTTATTTCTGGAGAATTCACACTAGATACACTATAATTTCTTTTTGTTTATCTGTTGATGATCATTATGTTTATTTTCAGATTCTGGTTATTTTGGATAAGAACAGATCTTTGTATGGACCTGTGTTTTTGTATGTTTTGTCAAGAGTAAAAGTCTATAATTGGAATTAGTAGATGGTGTGAAATTGTATATTTAACTTACTGAATTGTTTTTCACAGTAGTCACACTATTTTTACTTTCATCAGAAATGCTTGAGGTTCAGATGTTTCTCATTAATACTAACATTCAATATCATCATCTCCTTTTTATTTTATTAAACTGAGTAGGTAAGTACAGTTTATTATCCCACCCCCCATATGGGATTTAACCCAGGGCCCCTGCACCCAGCTACAAACATCTCTTTCTTTTTGAGGCGAGGGTCTCACTAAGTTGCCTGGATTGGGCTCAAACTTTCAATCTTCTTGCCTCAGTGTCCAAGAGCTCTGGGAACGCAGGTGTGTACTGCCACACCTAGCTCAGTACAGTCTTAGTATTATTTTCCTGATGAGTAATGCTGTTGAGCCTCTTCTCATATGGTGCTTTGCCATTTGTGTGTCTTTTATGACCACTGTTTCAATTGAGTTGTTTTCTTATTGAATAATTAGTGTTCTTAACATATTCTGGAAAGCAATTTTTGTCAGATGTAATCAGTTGCAACAATTATTTCTCAGTGGCTTGCTTTGAGATTTTAGTAATATGGTTTTTGAACAGCAGGTGATTTAACTATAATGAAAAATATACTTTGTTGTTGTTGTGGTGGTGGTGGTGTTTTTTTGTGTCCTATCAAAAACTCTTGACTAGGAAGACATAGTAGCATAATTCTAGTTACTGGGAAGCTGAGTCAAAAGGGTTGCAGTTGAGGCCAACTGGGCAACCTAGTCAGAACCTGTCTCAAAATAAAACATAAAAGGGGCTTGAGTAGAGCACTTGCCTAGCATAAGCAAGGTCCTGGGTTCAACTCTGAGTACTAGAAACAAACAAACAAACAAATACCTATTTCAGGGTTGCTAACATGTTCTCCTATGTCTTTTGGAAATGTATAGATTTTTTTTTCCTTGGGGGCTGGGGAGATGGCTCAGTAGAATAAGTGCTTCCCTGGTGAGTGCAAGGACCTGAGTTCAATCCCTGTTCCAGAAAAAAAACAAAACAAAACAAAAAACCAAATAGATTTTTTCCTTTATATTCAGGTCTGTGATTCATATTAGGTTAATTTTTGTGTTTGACAGGAAGAGTCAGACTTCATTTTTTTTCTTAAATGTTTGACAGAATTTATCAGAAGTCATCTTAGTTTAAAGAGATTTTTTTGGGGAGGAGATTTTTAACTACAGATTCAAATTCTTTGTGAGGTATAAGTCTATTTGGATAGTTTATTTCTTTGTGTGTCTATTTTGGTAATTTTTGTTTCTGGTAGGTAGAATGACCTCCCTGAAGCTCATGTCTTGGTCCCCCAAATCTACAAATGTGTTACTTTATGTGGCAAAGGAATTTCAAATATCAGTTAAGGATTCTGAATTGTTTAAGATTACTCTATTACCTAGGGTGAATTCAATACAACCAAGGGTCTTTATAAAAGCAATATAGGGGAGTCAGATTCAGAGAGGAGATGTGACAACAGAGGTAGAGGTCAAACCAAACATGGTGCTACACACCAGTAAGGAGATTGACACAACAGGATTGCATGTTTGATCCCAGCTGGGTAATTCAGAGATTTAGTAAGACACTGTCTCAAAATAAAAAGGTGGAAAAGGCTGTGCATGCAGGTTGTTGCAAAGGCCCTGGGTTAAATGAGCTCTGACAAATAAACCCATGTACTCATCACTATAATAAAAATTGCCATGACTTTAAGGCCAGCCTGGGAAGTAGGCATGGCGGGGGTGGGGGAGAAGAGATAGAGGAAGGGAGAGAGGGAAAGAGAGAAGAAGAGGAAGAGAGAGAAGAGGGCAGGAGGAGGGTGGGTGGATGCTAAGATTTTCTTTTTCTTTCTTTTTTTTTTTTTTGTCTTTTTGAGACAGGGTCTCACTATGCAGTTCAGGCTGGCCTTAAGCTCACTTTGTAGCTCAGGCTGGTCTCGAATTCACAACAATCCTCCTGCCTCAGCCTCCCGAGTGCTGGGATTACAGGCCTGCGCCACCACGCCCGGCTCTTAAGATTTTCTTTCTCTCTCTCTCTCTCTCTTTTTTTTTTTTGTGGAACTGGGAATTGAACTCATGCCCTTGCACTTGCCAGGGAAGCGCTTATTCCACTGTACCCTCTCCCCGGCCTGGGTGGATGCTAAGGATGAAGGGTGGAGGAAGAGAAGACTTGACAGTGTCTGGGGTCCTGAAGCTGAGGAGTGCCTGTAGCCTGGAGAAGTGGGAAAACAGATCCTCCTCAGAACCTCTAGAAGAAACACAATCCAGGAAATATTTTGATTTACCAGGTAAAAATTAGTTTTCAACTTGTGTATTCTGGATCTACAAGATAATACGTTCGCTGCGTTGCTGCAAGTCCCAGTGTTTGTGGTAACTCACTTAAGCAACAATGAGGATTGGCTCACACCTATAATCTCAGTATTTGGGGAAGCTGAGGCAGAAAAATCATAAATTAAAATCTAGCCTGGGCAACTCAGTGACTTAGTGAGACCCCCATTTTAAAATAAAAAGTAACAGAGGACTGGAGATTGAGCTCCAATGTGAATGAAGCCTCTGGTTCCAATCCACAGTGCAACAGAACAGAACAAAACTTGTGTATTTCAAGGAATACATTCATTTTGTTTGACTTGTCAAACATGATTGTATGAAGTTGCCATAATATTAGCCTGTTTGCCTAGTAATAGCTATAGACTATAACAGAGTCTCTCTCTCTCTCTCTCTCTCTCTCTCTCTCTCTCTCTCTGTCTCTGTCTCTCTCTGTCTCTCTCTCTCTCTCTCTCTCTCTCTCTCTCTCTTCTTTTCTTTTTGTTTGTCAGAGATATCAATGGTATTCATTTTTAAAATCAATTTTAAAGGGTTGGCCAAACAGCTCAGTGGATTAAAGCACCTGCAAGCAAGCAGACCTGGGGCCTGCGGTGCCAGCCCTGCCCTCAGGGCACACTGAGAGGGTAACTGAGACTGGGAGTGGTGTCAAGTGTGCCTGTAATCCCAGCTCTTGGGAGGCTGTAAACAGGTGGATCACTACAAGTCCAATCTAGAATAGTCAACATCCTGTAGACCCTTCCCTAAAATATAAAAAGCAAACAAACAAAAAACTCAGATACAATAGGCCATGGGCTGTATAATTTCTTAAGTATGAAGCATCTAGAATAGCTATATTTGTAGAGACAGAAAACAGCTTTGTGGTTTCCATGGCTTGGGCAGCGAGGAGAAAATAGATTGGCTGCGTATGAGGTTTGATTTTCAGCAATGATATGTTTTGGAACTACATATGCATTGGGGGGGGTGGGCTGGCCAGACACTCAGCAGACTAAAATGCCTGCTTACGCAGAATGCAGCAGTGGGGATTCCGATCCCCCCCCCCCCCCCCCCCCCCC
>PVKA01002452.1:0-35041 GCA_004027165.1 Ctenomys sociabilis | reverse complement strand
TGGCTGCAAACTTAGGTTGTTAACCCTCCAGAAGAGAAGTTTATTATTACCCTACAACATATGCAGTTGGGTTTAACCTCACTATCTGAATACCAAACATCTTAGGCATAAGATGGAACATGCACTTTCCATCAAGTATTAATTTGTTAAACTTTAGGTGTCTACAGAATATGGAAAAAAATTTAAAAAATTTTAAAAATATGAATAAACAATTACATATTTTTACACAGAAATTTAGAAACCTAATCATATACATCATTGTAGCGGGACCAGTCCGAAGTTTCTGAGTTTGTTATATATTCCAGATTCTAGTCTTTGTTTGAGAAACAGCAGACAAAATGTTTTTCCCACTCTGTGGGCTGTCTCTTCACTCTATTGGTGCTTTCTTTTGTTGTGCAAAAGATTTTTAATATGATGAGATCCCAGTTATTGATGCTTTGTCATATTTCCTGTGCAATCAGGGTTTTGACTGTAAAGTATTTGCCTATACCTATGTTTTTAATAGTTTTACCAGACAACACACAGGAGCTGAGGCAGGAGAATTGCCGTGACTTTAAGGCCATCCTGGAGACTGGGCGTGGTGATCCCAGTCTCCTGCAATCCTAGTGCTTGGGAGGATGAAAAAAGAGGATCGCTATGAATCTGTGTAGTGAGACCCTGTAGACCCTGTACTAAATACATTAAAAAAAAAAAAGATTTTGTGAGAAGGTCAGCCTGGACTGCATAGTAAGTTCAAGGCTAGCCTGAAATATGTAGTGTGATTCTGTCTCAAAAACCAAAACTAAAAAGAGATCCACCTATTCTATCTTCCAGCAGATTTAATGTTTCTGTTGTAATATTTAGATATCTGATTTTAGTTTATGGCGTGGTGAAAGATATGGCTCTGGTTTTATTTATTATTATCTTTTTTATATGTATTTTAGGGAAGGATCTACAGGGTGCTCAGGGTCTGACTACTAGATTGGACTCGATCTGCCTGTTTACAGCCTCCTAAGAGCTGGGATTATAGGCGCAGGCCACCACACCCAGTCTCACTTGCTGTTTCAGCACACCTTGGTGGCTGGGCTGGCCTGTCGGGCCTAGGGATCAAACCGTGGCCCCTGTAGCATGGCTCTTGTTTTTATCTTCAACATGTAGGAAGCCATGTTTCTTAGCATGTTCTGTTGACAAGGCTATTTTGCTTCCAGGGAAGATGTTTGGCCCCTTTGTCAAAGATCAGGTGGCTGAGTCTGGAGTTGTTCCTGTATCTTCTAGTTTAATCTGTTCCATTGATCCTCAAACAATTCCATTTATTTGTTTTTATCATGGTCGCTTTATAGTATAATTTCAAAAAGGGGATTTTGATCCCCCTGACTAGCCTTTGTTGCCCAGAATTGCTTTTGCTATTCTAAATGTCTTCTGGTTCCAAATAACATTTAAGGTTATTTTTTCTAACTCTGTGAGACACGCTATTGGGACTGGGATTGAGATTACACTAAATCTGTACGACAATTTTGGAAATATGGCCATTTTTACTATATTGATTCTTTCTACCTAAGAACAAAGGATAGCTTTCTATTTTCTGATATACTCTTCAATCTCCTTTTTCAGAGTACTATACATTTTTTTTTTTTACAAAGCTCTTACTTCATTTCTTAGCTCGATTCCTGAATATTTCACTTGTTTTGATGCTATTCTAAAAGATGTAGATTTCTCAAGTTCTCTCTCTGTGAGACTGTTATTTGTGTGCAGGAATGCTATTGATCTGTGAGTGCTGATTTTGCATCCAGCTATGCTACTGAATTTTTTTTTTATGCTACTGAATTTGGTTATCAAATTTACAAGTTTTTTGATGGACTTTTTGGGTTTTTCTATGTGGAATATTGTATCACCTGCAAATAATGAAAATTTAAATTCTTTCCTATCTTTATTCATCTTATTCCCTTCTCTTCTCTAATTGCTCTGGCTAATGTTTATAGAATTACATTGAGTAAGAGTGGTGACTGCATGTGGAGGACCACCTGAGCACCTCTCCTTGAAAGAAGAGCGACTGTCTCTATTTTGACTGAGCCTGACCCTATTTCCTTGTATTGTTATGTACAGAGCGGGCTAGGACTTCTGTTTTTCCTTCAATTGGCCTTAAGCAATGTGCATTGGTCTAGCTGAGGTGCTGGTGATAGTCTTTGAAGGTGGCATGCGTGTTTCCCTGGTAAGCCTGCTGCTCCTTAATGTGAGCAGGACAGTAGAGTTAATGCTCTGTGCCACCAGCTGGGATCCAGCCTCGAGATAGAGGCTATGACTTCCTGGGGCTTGGAAGACTACGTCAAAGCTGAAGCACTAGACTTCCCAAAACATTAA
This sequence comes from Ctenomys sociabilis, assembly GCA_004027165.1. Taxonomy (NCBI): domain Eukaryota; kingdom Metazoa; phylum Chordata; class Mammalia; order Rodentia; family Ctenomyidae; genus Ctenomys; species Ctenomys sociabilis. The sequence continues at coordinate 32,704 of PVKA01002452.1, read as the reverse complement.
ATACTATATAATGCAGATTACTCTCTCTGCATATCCTCTCTGCACATGGCAGAGGTAAATGTAGGCCACCCACCTAGCTCAGCTCACAGTAGTCACCTACTTCCCACAATTCTCAGTCAATCCTCTCCTCCACTGAATAAAACTGGGTGAGGCCCTGGGTCGCCCTCTTGGTTCCAGAAAGCCATCTTCATGGCTGGATCAAGAGCCCCTCAACTCCCTGATGATTAAAAATATAATTTAGTGTCTTCATTTTTGCCGTGGGTTGCATGGAAAGTGGTAGATTGGAATCAATTTGATGGGATTCCAATAACGTAACTTTGGGATTACAAATATTGGTTTCTTGGACTGAGATGAGGACCTGGAAGAGTCTCCTACAACTGTGGACATCCTTGCTTTGTTCCTGATTTTAGAATGAAAGCTTTTAGTTCTTTTCCATTTAGTATGATGTGGGATGTTGGGTTTGCCATAGATGGCCTTTATCAGATTGAGATTACAAACCTATTCCAATTTTCTATAGGGTTTTTATCATGAATGAGTGTTGGATTTTCTCTAAAGCTTTTTCTGCATCTATTGAGGTTTTCATGTAGTTTTTGTCTTTGGTTCTGTTAATGTGGTATATTATATTTATCAATTTCTTGTATATTAAACCATCCCTGTGTCTCTGGGGTGAATGCCAGTTGGGCATAGTATATAATCTTTTGAATGATTTGCTGCATTCTGTTTGACAGTGTCTTGTTGAGGATTTTAACATATATGCTCATTAGAAAGATTGGCCTATAGTTCTCTTTTTTATTGGATTATTCTCTAGTTTTGGTATCAAGGTAATGCTTGATCCCAGAAATGATGCTGGGAGTATTGTTTCCCTTTCAACTGCATTAGAGTTTGAGAAGTATTGGCACTAAATCTTCTGTAAATTTCCTGTAGAATGAAACAGTGAATCTACCAGGGCATGGTAGATTCACTTTTCTTTGTTGGTAGGTTTTTAACCTCATCATCAATTTCATTGATTGAGATTGGTTAATTTAGAACTTTTACATCTTCTTGATTCTGCTTTGACAATGTATTTGTATTAGCAATCTGTCCATTTATTCTGTTTTTTACCTTATTAGAAGATGGGTCTCAGAGTATGTATTGACAATCTTCTGGGTTTCTGTAGGATTTGTTGTGATTTCATCCTTTTCCTTCTTGATTGTGTGAATTTTAGTCTTTTCTTTACAATACTGGATAATGGTTTGTCTGTTTTATTTAGTCTCTCAAAGAACCAACTCTTTGATTCATTGATTCTGTGTGTTGTTTTCTTAGTCTCTATTGCATTAGTATCTGCTTGAGTTTTATAATTCCCTCCCTTGAATGTGCCTTGTGTTTAACTTGCTCTTCTTTTTCTAGAAGCTTTAAATTCAACATTAGGATGCATATTTGAATTTTGTGTTTTCTTGGTGTGGGAATTCACCACTATCAGTTTTTCTTGTAGGACTGCTTTCATTATGCTCTATAAATTCCAATATGTTGTACAGGCATTATTGTTTTAATTATAGAAACTGTCTACTTTCTTCTTTAATTGCATCTATGACCCACTGATTATTCACAAGCATGTTACTTATTTTCCATGTGTTTATGCAGTTTCTTTTGCCATTGATTTCTGATTTCATTTTGGAGTCCTGGCTTGGTGGTCATGAAGTTCTTTAAGTGCTCTTTATCATGGGAATATCTTATTTCTCCATCAGTAATAAAAGAAAGTTTTGTGAAATACATCAGTCTGAGTTGGAGACTGTTTTCTTTTAGGGTTTCAAATACTTCACTCCAAGCTCTCATTGACTTAAGAGTTTGTGTTGAGAAGTCTGTTGTGATTCTGATGAGCATTCTTTTATAGGTGCTTTGTTTCTTTTCTCTAACAGCTTTTAATATTCTGTTCTTGTGTTGAATTTCTGACATCTTGACTATCATATGCATAGGCATAGATTTTTTTTTTTAATCATGGCTAATTGGAGTTCTACATGACTCACTTACCTGCTTATGTCAAATTCTTTTTCCTTGCTCGGGAAGTTTTTGTTTTGTTTTAATGAGTTTAGGACAGGGTGTACAGGGTTTCACCATTAGATTGGACTTGTAGTGATTCTCCTGTTTTCATCCTACCAAGCACTAGGATTATAGGCGTTCCATCTCAATTGCTGTCTTAGTGCACCCCGGGGGCGGAGCTGCCACGGTATGCAGAGTATCAAACCCTGGCCACTGCACTCTGCTGAGGCAGGCTCTGTATTGGGAAGTTTTTTTTGTTATTACTTCTGTGAACAGTTTTTCCATGTCCCTTGCACTACCTCCTGATTTTTCCTTAATTTCAGTCAATCTTATGTTATTCTTCTTTGAATCGTCTTGTAGCTCTTGTGATCTTTTACTGTTTTTAAGAGTTTCTTTTCATGACAGCTGACCACAAACCTGTCTTCTATGTTACATCCTCACATTGATTTATTCAGTTGCATGTACTTTCAATAGAATTTTTAATCTCATAGATATTTGTTTGAATCTGTTTCATATAGCTCCATTTCTTTCCTTTGTCATGTTCATGGTTTTTATCCTTTTCTGAAGCGCTAATATCCTTTTCATCCATGTATTCTAGTTTCACAAACCATATCATTTATTATGGTCTTCATCTTTTTCGTTATCTGAGAAAAGAATTTTTGTTTGATTATTTTCTAGAGCCTCGTTCATCCGCTTTGTTACTTGCAAGGTTGTCATTTTAGAGAGTTCGGGTGGGTGTCTTTTGATTTGTTCCACCTTACTCCCCTCATAGGTTGCCCTGGGGCAAGCTGGATGTCTTGGATTGCATGTTGCTTCTGTGTCATCTCATGTTCTTCCTTAGCACTTAAAAATTGCTTATGGTGGGTAGATTTTTACTAGTATAAGTAACTCCTTAGGAAATAGCTACCTTTCAGAGATGTCTTCTATATACCATTCACTTTTGGGCTCTGACTGTGTCATAAGATCCTACCTCTCCAGTTTATTAGAGATGAGACATTGTTGCCGATCCAATGATCCTTTGGTACTGAACTATATTTTTTATGATCCTCAGAAAATCTTGATTTTGGGAAATAAGAAAGAACTACTGATTAAGATAAGTATATTGCCCTGGCTAAAGAAGCACAACCAGTAATAACAATAGTATCAAGCATAGCCTAGAAAACAAAATCTGCTGTAGCTATTAATTTGCCACCTTTAACCATAAGAACAAGATTTATAGTTACATGACAAAATATAAAACAAACCAGAAAGTTATATACAGTAAATATTCCCTCAATTGAGCAATTTTACCTTCTCAGGAGAAAATTATGTTCCTTTTACATTTGTGGTGTTGGTAATTTTTTTTTTTTTTTTTTTTTTTTTTTTTTTTTTTTTTTTTTTTTTTTTTTTTTTTTTTTTTTTTTTTTTTTTTTTTTTTTTTTTTTTTTTTTTTTTGGGAACTGGGGATTGAACTCAGGCCCTTGCGCTTGCCAGGGAAGTGCTTATTCCACTAAGCCATTTCCCTGGCCCCTGGTAATTTTTCTATCCATGTTTAAAAAATTAGTTTGGGTATAGATTTACCCATTTTAATAATATTTTCAAATATAGTTTTGCTATCAGTGTTTTTTTCTGTGGTTTGTCTATTCTCTGATTTGTTGATTTCTGTTCTTATTTTTATTATTTCCTGTCCTCTGTCTTCTTAAAGTGAAAGCTTGGAATATTGATTCTAGATCTTTCTCCTTATTTAATCTAAGTAATTAAGTCTGCAAGTTTCACCAACCTCTGCTTTGGCTGTAGCCCACAGGTTTGCCTTAAAATTTCATTCAGCATAAAATGTTTCGTGATTTCCTTTGTCATTTATAGGTGTGCCATTTATTTCCAAAGCTTCCTTTTATTGATTTACAATTTAATTCTTTTCTGGTCAGAGAACATACTCCATTGATTTCAATCTTTTAAATTACTGGCCCTTTCATATGGCCCAGTCTATGTTTATGAATGTACCAGGTACAACTGCCTGAAAGTCACCGTAGTATTCTTGTCATTAATGCATGTCTGGTAGGTAACATAATGGCTAAATGTTCACAGTCTAATCCCAGGAACCTGGTAGGGCAAAAGAGGCTCTGAGATACCTTTAAAACAAAGGCCCCTGAGATGGTAGCATTGTTCCACAAAACCACTCTTAGCTGTGATTACAGGAAAATGTGACAACAGAATGGCTAGAAAAGCACAAAGTGAGAAGTACTTGCTACAAGGATAGAAGAAGGGGCCACATGTCAAAGGGTGTGGATAGTCTCTGGAAGGTGGAAAAGGAAAAGCAATAGAAGCTCCCATAAACTTTCCAGGAAGGACTGTAGACTGGCTGATACCTGGGCACTAGCAGAGAGACTTGGGGTGTGTATCTCAGATTCAGAAGTGCAAGAGGATACATTCAAGTTGCATAAGCCATTTGCCATTGTGTGATAATCTGTTCCGGTAACCATAGAAAACCAACATAGTGTCACATCTTTTCCTACCCTTTTACTTTTAACTTGCATCTCCACATTTAAAATGTTTTTCTAGTAGATAGTGTTTAGTTGGATCTGGCCTTACTTTAATCCAGCCTGACAGTCTGTGTTTTAATCAAATAGTTTAAGTGATTTACAAAGGATCATGTAAAGATAATTACTGCTTAAATTAAAAAAAAAAAAACATTAAGAGACATGTTGCCGTTAATTCTCCTCAAAAATACTCCCCTTCCCTTTGAGCACACTTACCCTATCATTCTTGCCATGTTCTGAAGTGGTGCTGGAAGTCCTCTTTCGTGAGTGTCTCTATGAGGTGTGATCAAAAACTCCAGTAAATGCTTTGCTGAATGTCATCCAGTGGAAAGGAATTCTCGTCCACCTTGTTCAGCAGAGTTGACACTGTGCAACTTCTGGCTCTTCCCCAAAGTCAACATGAAAGGTAAATGTTTTGAATCGGTTCAGAACACTGAAGCAGCTACAGATACTCACTAAGGAAGACGTCCAGAACTGCTCTAGAAAGTGCGATAAGTGTGTTTGAAGAAAGAAGGGGTAATGGGAAGAAAGTAATGACAGTTTAAACATTAATCACTTTTTTTGAGACTGGGGCTCTTGCCATATAGTCCAAGCTGGTTTTGAACTATTATGTAGCCCAGACTGACCTCAGACTCATAGCAAATCTCCTGCCTCAGCCTCCTGAGTGCTGGAACCATAAGTATACACCACCGCATCCAGTTTAACCATATTTTTTCTAGCACATATTATACATTTAACTTAATTATCAATGTTGTTTGGTTTACATCTATCTTCTTGCTATTTTATTATTTATTTCATTTATCTTTTCTGCTCCCTCCTCCTTCCCTCTATCCCTTTCTTCTTTCACTCATTTATTCTTTATTTCTTTCTTTTCCTTCTGCCCTTTTTTTCTATCTTTTTCCTTCCTTTCTTTTTTTCTTTTCTGTTTCTCTTTCTCTCTCTCTGTCTCTCTCTCTCTCTTCCTTTTCTTCCTTGTGGAACTGGGAATCAAATCTATGGTTTTTCACACATTAGCAAGTACTCTGTCACTGAGCTATAACTCAGCTGTTTTTGTGAATTGTTTAACATTATTATCTGGTATTCTATTTTCATTTTCACTGTTGGCTTATTGACATTTCTATTCATATAGAATTGCTTTTGACTTTTTATTTTTAAAATTTTATTTTTATAAGCACATTTTTCAATACATAATGGTTACATTATGGTAACATCATGGTTACATCACAGTTATACTTCTCATTCAGATATTCTTTCATCTTGCATATATTTTTGGTCCTTTTGTCACAGATCAGATGGTCGAATGTGCCTGAGGTGGTTTCAGGGTGCTCTGTTCTGCTCCACTGATCCATATATATGCTTTTGTGACAGTATCTTGGTGTTTTATCACTGTAGCTTTGATGCCTCCTGCTTTGCCCTTACTGTCCAGGTTTGCTTTTGCTCTTCTCAGTCTCTTCTGGTCCTATATAAAATCTAGGATTTTTTTTTTTTCTAGTTTTGTGAAGAATGCTGCTGACTTATTATTGAAAGATATTGAGTTATTCTTGCAACCGTGTTAGTTTTCTATTGCTGATTCCCCTTTTCCCCCAATTTCTGACTAACTACCCATCTTATTTGGTGCATTCATTCTGTTAGACTTTTTGGCATTGTTAGCTTCATTGTTTCTAGAATATCCTTGAGAAATTTTCTAGGTTTGGTGGGGCTGAAATTCTTAGGGTTTTCCTTGTCATTCTTAGGGTTCTTATTTCTCTATCCATTTTTAAGGATCGTTTTGTAGGCTGTATTAATTTGTGTTGGAAGTTGCTTTCTTTTAAAGTCTTAAAAACTTTACTCCAAGAGCACCAGAACTTTGAGGTTTATGTTGAAAGGTCTTCTGTAATATAATGGATTTACATTTATAAGTGAGTGTTGCTTTCTTTTAAGAGCTGTTACGATTCTGTCCTTGTGTTAGACTTCTGGGATTCTGTGATATGTCATGTAGAAACTCTTTACTGACTGTGGCTATCTGGGGTTCTTTATGCCTCAGTCACTTATATGTTAAATTTTCCCTCAATACTTGGAAAGTTTTCTTTTTTTTAAAATGTATTTTAGGACAGGGTCTACAGGGTCTCACTACATAGATGGGGGTGGTAGTGATCTCCCTGTGTTCAGACTCCCCAAGAACCAGGATTACAGGCACATGCCACCATGCTCAGTCTCAACTGCTGTCTCAGTGCATCCCAGGGAAGGGCTGTTATAGCACAGCATGGTAAGGATCATGCCCCAGCCAAAGCTGGGTTCTGCCAAAGCTGGCACTTTAGTCTGCTGTGCTATCTGGCAGTCCCTTGGGAAGTTTTCTGGTACCATTTGTATAAATAAAATCTTTACACCATTTGTGCTGTCTTCTGATTTCTCACTAATTTCAACTAATCTTAGATTAGTCTTCTCATCATTTGGCAGCTGTGGGATCCATTTTCATGTCCTCTTGTCCTTAATGTATCTCTGAGTAGACGGTGACTTGCATGCCAGCCCTATCTTCTAGTTCTGACTGTCCTCACATTGGTTAGCTCTCTGCCCATACTCTTAATGCAATGTTTAAACTCTTAGATTTCTGTTTGGTACCCTTTCATAGGCTCTAATTCTTTGGTAGTCATTCATATTTTGTGTTGCTTTGTTTAGCTCAGCTGGGTTTTTTAAAATTAGTATTCAATCTATTTTCTTTTTAGTTATGTCACCTTTGATGTTGCTGAGCGCTTTATTGATCCTTTTTTTAATCTCCCCTTTAATCATTTTGTATAATTCATCCATTTGGCTTTTAATTTCCTCCCCACTGAGCCTCCTCTATCAGTTTATGGGGAGTTGGAAGGTTTTGGAGACATTTTATTGCTTTGTTTTCTTGTGTTTTTATTGCTTTTGTGTGTGTGCTGAGGGTTGCAGATCATTAACAGTGGAATGACTTTGTTGCTAGCGTGGAAGGCTTTCTGCCTACCAGGGATGCACTCTGAGCCTTTACCCCATCCCAAAGTCTAACCACCTCTTAAGTTGGGGAGTGGAGTGCAGTGCTTTAATCCACTGAGTTACTTGGCTGGCCCTTATTTCTCTCATTTTCATTTCCTTATAGATTCCAGATTTGAAATCCTTTTTATGACACCTGGAGAACTTTCTTTAACATTTCTAGGGCTGGGGATTAGCTCAGTGGCATAAGCACCTCCCTCAATCCCCAGTACCACAAAACAAACAAACAAACAGAAATTTCTATAGTCGGGTTTGTTGCTGACAAATTCTTTCAGCTTCTCTGTATTTGAAAATAAGTATTTCTTCTTCGTTGTTGATGTCCCTTTTTCTCTGGATATTTAATTCTAGGTTGACTTTCATTTTCTTTCAGCATTTATAAATATTATTCCAACATCTTCTGGTTAGAATTTTCTGGCAAGAAGTCTCTGCTCTTTCTTATCTTTATTGTGCTACAAAATAATAAGAAAAATAATATGTATAGAATATAAAATGACAAAAAGTTGGAACTTGCAGACCAGATTTAGCTATTCTAAATATGTTCCAGGGTATAAAGAATACAATCGGCTCTTGGGAGAAAAATGTGTGTTCTAAAAATAACTAAAGGGAATTTCTAAGAGACTGTCACCTCTAGAAATACAATATCTAAATGAAATTTTTGCTGAATGGTATTAACAGCAGATATATACTGCAAAATTTTTGAAAATCAGTAGTTAAAGGAGCGGAAATTATGTAAGTTGGCCAATGTTATTCCACGTACTACTGAGTCTCTAATTTTTTTTCAGTCTTTTTTCCCCTCTGTGCTACAGTTGTATTGTTCCTATAAGTTTTAGGGGTGTTGTTGCCTTCTGATTTCTCCTTACTGTGTTTTGTTTTTTCCTAGCTTGTGTCATGTTTTTCCTCTGCATCTTCACAAGTTTAGTAAGTCTTTTTCTCTACATTGGACACTTTCAGTGTGACTTTGTTGAGTGCTAAATTCTGTTGTTTTCCTTCTAAGTCCTGAATTAATTCACAAAGGAAGTCAACTTATCTGTGGGTTAACTAGAACCTTCCTTTTTGTTTTTGTAGGAAAAATCTGCGGAAAGTAACTCTCTAGGACCCGTTTGCCCTCACTGTTCAGTGAGGGGTCTCTGGAGATTTCTGGAGTTTAGATTTCACATAATTCTCTCTTCTCTAGTACTCTGCCTCGTAAGTGACAGCCATGTCAGTCTTCTCAATCTCTTCTCCCCCGTGTCCTCAATTCAGAGAGACTTTCAGGCTCTACCACAGGGCCTTCTTGAAGACTTCTCTGGGCAGAAATCCAAGGTGATTAGAGAATTCACCTGATGTGTTTCCTTTTTCTTTAGAATCATAGTTCTGTACTACTAGTCAGAACATTGGATTTTAAATATATGGTGAGTACTGAAATATACAATTTTCTGACTAATTCAAAATTTTAGCTTCTAACTGATTTGTCATGACCAGAAGCCCAAATCTACAGGATTTTCAAGTTCTCCAGGTGATCCGGATGCACCCTAGATTTGGAGAGCTCCTGTCTAGGGAGCAATAAAAGTAACCCAAATATTCATGTTGTATATACAGGGCTTCATGCATGCTGGACAAGTCTACCACTTAGTCTACCACTAAGTCCAGGATACAAAATAAATGAGGCCAAGGAATGTGTGGTTCTCCCAGGGCAGGAGAGCTGATAGGAAGGGCTGTTGGAGCTCGATCAACAGAGCCTAACAGGAAATCTCATCCCTGTCTACCATAAGAATGGTACAGCAGGCCCTAGACTGAGCTGGGTGATGTGGAGGACATGTGAATAGCTCTCCTTGAAAGAGGAGCAACTGTCTCCACTTAGGCTGAGTCTGATCCTATTTCCATGTATTGATATCTACAGAGCTATTTAGGACTTTTCCTTATCCCTTCAGTTGGCTTTAAGCAATGCATATTGGTCTAGCCAAGATGCTGAGGATATTCTTTGAAGATGCCAGGTAGTGTTTCCCTGGAACCCCATCTGAGGTTCTCTTGTGTGAGCTGGGATGAGACAGAATAAAGAGCCAATGCTCCATGCTGTCAGATGGGGTTGAGCCTTGAGATAGAGCGTGGAGCATTGGCTCATGGCATTCACATACTTCACATTACTGTCACAATCACCCATCCTCAAGCCACTCCCTTTTTTTTTTTTATGGAACTGGGGATTGAACTCAGGCCCTTGTGCTTATTCTAATGACCCACCTCCCTGTCCCCTATTAAGTTAATTTACAAAGTGATTGGCAAAGACTTTTTTTGGCAGTACTGGAGATTGAACTCAGGACCTTATAATTGCCAGGCAAGCACTTATTCTACTGAGCTATCTCCCCAGCCTTGAGCCACTCCCTTTTTCATAGATGAATAAAATCTGGGTTTAGATAACCCAGATAACCATCATTGTGGGCAGACTCAGGATCCCAATTTCAGATATATTATTGTGTCTTTATTTATGCAGTGTGTTGTACTGGAAGTGGTAGATTGGAATTAACTTATTACAATTCCAATAACTTTCCTATAGGATGACAAATATAAACTTCCTAGGCTGCGATGAGGACTAGGAAGGGCTTTCTATGTGGAACACTGACTCACCAGTACATTGGCTGGTCCTGTCTCTCTGTGCTGCTATAGTTTAGCCTTTCTTCCAGCATTTTCTTACTGAATAATAGTTCTAACTAAATTGGACCACTTATATCTTCCTACACCCAATGACACTATTATTCTAGAATTTTCCACTCTGCTTAAAGTATTCTTCTTCATTCTGAATCCCTGTATGTCTAAATCCTGTCCCATCAAGGCTCAATATCAACACTACCTATGCCATCAATGGTTCTCATTTTTCTCTTTTTTTAAAAAAAATTGATTCTTTCAGCTCATTTCCTGCAACCCTCTATGGCATTTACTACTCTCTTTGTAGTATAGCGTGTATTTGCCTTCTTTTACTAGACTATAAACTCCTTGAGGAAAAGAACTAGTGCCTTATCAACCTGGGCACCCACTCCACACTCCTCTCTGCATAATGTGGCCTTGGGCACAATCTGTATTCATGTCATGCGTTCAATGGAAGAATAAGGTGATGAGTGGGAGGGAGAAGAAAGCATATTGGTCAATCATGCTTAGTAGTAGGGGGAAATGTAACCATTGAAAGAGATATTTTAGGGTCAGGGAGATAGCTCAGTAGAATAAGCACTTGCCTAGCAAGCACAAAGTCCTGAGTTCAATCCCCAGTATCCCCTCCCCAAAAAAAGAAAAGATACTTTATCCCTACAGGCTGGTATGTCTCTCTTAAAATAAGAGGCAAGGGAAAAGTTGGGGATGTAGCTTAGAGGCAGAGTTCATGCCTTGCATGCATGAGGCCCTGGGTTTCACCTCTAGCATTATAATAAATACATAAATATTAAAAAGTAAAGGATGTGATAAAATATTTGGTTAAAATGTGCATGTGCATGCATTGTATGTATATATATTTTATATGCATGTCTATATTATATATATATTTATACATATATTACATAACATAATTTTCTATATGTATATAATGCAATTGACAATAAAACACTTCAAAATTAAGCCTGGTTAACAAGGTCATTGGTAAGTTTTTTTTTTTTCTTTTTGGCAGAACTGGGGATTGAACTCAGGCCCTTGCGCTTGCCAGGGAAGCACATATTCTACTGAGCCATCTCCCTGCCTGGTAAGTCTTGCTCTTAGCTATAATATATAACATTTATTTATTTTTGTATTTTAGGGAAGGGTGTTTAGGGTCTCACTACTATATTGGACTCATAGTGATTTTCCCGTTTACAGCCTCCCAAGAGCTGGGATCACAGGTGTGTGCCACTATGCCCAGTCTCAATTGCTGTCTCAGTGTGTCCTTGGGGTGGGGCTGGCACAGCAGGCCCAGGGATCAAACCCTGGATCCTTGCACCTGCTTGCAAGTGCTTTAATCTGCTGTGCCATTTGGCTAGCCCAGTATAATGTATGAATTTTAAAAATCATAGTTCTAGGGTAATTTGTTGGGGTCAAAGGGATATTAGTGAAGTCTTTGGTGCCCAAAAGCCAGCTGCAGGAACAGCAGGACACTTGTTTTTTCTGGTCTAGGCTCCTAATTCAGCACCTCTCCTCTGCCATTCTCGTCTGTGCAGCCCGTCCTACTCTGAGGTTGCCTCACCCCAGAGAGAGGCTCTCAGTCGGCACAGAAGACCATTGCTTCCCATGTGGTTCTGCGTGGACAGCTGTCCAGGTGGTCAGCTAGGGCTGGAGAAGTGTTGGGGTGGATCAGCTCCTGCCTAGAAAATCGCAAGGATTCTAGATGACTACAGAGGTGCTCAGGGGTCCTTTCTTCCAGGGCTTTGCTCCTGGGCAGAGCAGCACTAACAGTCATCCCCATCCTCATCTCACCCTACCCCTGCCCATCCCACTGTGAGACCCTCTGCATCACGTGTGCTCCTTGTGTATTCTGCTTCAGGCTTGAAATAGAGCAGACTGTCAGCCTGCAGGGAAATAAAGCAAAGGCAGCCTCTCCTTGTGACCTTTTGGATCTGCTTTTGTGAGTGTTTGCCTTGGTGGTGTGTAATAATAGTGACGAAGAGCCTAACCAACCATTGTATTTCACTTTAGAGTTTAAACGTTTTCAGTTTTTGGTTATCTTCTTGGATGTCAGGGATAACTGACTCTATCCTAGATGATTATAAGGATAAACAGTGTGTGTGAACTGTTGTTTTGTACACTGAATTTATTTATTTTTTTTGTACTGAGGGTTGAACCCAAGGATTAGTAAGTTATACTCCTGTGTTTTAAATTTTATTTTGAGACAAGGTGTCACTAAGTTGTCTAGACTGGCCTCAAACTTGTGATCCTCCTGAGTATCTGGGATTATAGCATTACGTAGCACTCAGTTTATTTGATTCTAAGGGGTAAGCAGGGCATGCACTATTACTGGTCCTGTTTTCCAGATGAAAACTCATAGAGTTGAGTAGCTTTCTTTTTCTTACTTATTATATGTTTGTGGTACTTAATGTTTACATTTCTTGGGTGCAATTGGAACCTGTGCAGAGAACATCTTAATTCTTTTTTTCATTCCCTTTCCTCCTTTCCCACCATCTTTGAATACTCTTTCCTTTTAGAAAGAATTACCTAGCTATAGGAAGTTATCGATAACTTCCTCTTATCTTTTACTTTGCTTTTTATTTAGGGTTAAGGCTTTTCATATAAGAGAAACAATATATTTAAGCTTGTATGTCTGATTTATTTCATTTAACATTAAGATCTCAAGGTACACCCATTTTCCTAAGAATGGCCCAAGTTTATCTTTCTCTATGACACAGTCTTACTCCACTGTGTATAAAAACTATATTTCCTTTCCCCATTCATTGATTGATGGACAAATAAGCTGCTTCCAAGATTTATCTGTCATGAACTGGGCTGCTATAAATATGGTTATGCATGCATCTCTGTAATGCAATGTCTTTGACTTCCTAGAACAGGAATATCTGGGTCAAATGGAACTTCCAGTTTCAATTTATTTTTTGTTTTTGAGGAATCTCCATACTGATTTCCAAGGTGGTTGTACAAGTTTGCACTTCCCCCATCAGTGTGGAAGGGTTTCTTTTTCCCTACAGCCTTGCCAGAATTTGTTGACGGTGACCATTCTTTCTAGGGTAAGGTAAAATCTCCATGTTGTTTTAAGTTATGTTTCTCTAATGGTCAGTCATGTTCACCATTTTCTTGTATTTACTGACACTTGTCCTTCTTTTGAGAAGTGCTTATTCATTTCAGTTAACCATTTTTTGATTGAGTCTTTTATTCTGGGTGGCCCAATTTTTTTGTCTTCTTTATAAATTATAGATATTGGTTGTCTGAGGAATAGCTGACAAAAAAAATTTCCCCATTCCGTAGGTTATCTTTTCACTATATTAGTTGTTTCTTTTGTTGAGTAGCTTTTTAACTTGATATGATCCCACTTTTTTTTTTTTTTTTTTGATTCTTGGTTTTCTTTTCTATGCAACTAGGGTTCTGTTCAGAAAGTCCTTACCTACACCTATGACTTCAAAAGTTTCATCTTCTAGCAGGTTAAGTGTTACTATTTTAACATCTAATTCTTTGCTCCATTTTTATTTTAGTTTAGTACATGATGAGAGATATGAGTGTAGATTCAATCTTCTGCGTGTGGATATAGTTTTTCCAGTGCCACTTATTTAAGAGTCTCTCTTTCCCCCCCCCATTGTATTTTTTTGGCTCCTCGTCAAACATCAAATAAAGTTGAATGAAAGTAGATTGTTTCTATGTCCTCTATTCTGCTCCATTAATACTCATATCTATTTTGTACCAGTATAATGCTGTTCTTATCACTGTAGTTTTGTAACATAACTTCAAGTCTTGAAACGTGACACCTCCTCCTTTGCTTTTGTTCACCAGGACTGCTGCTTCTCACTCTCTTCTGGACACCTATGACTTTTGGGATGGCTTTATCCAGTTTTGTGAAGAATATAGTTGGAAATTTTATTTGGATTACTTTAAATCTATGTATCAATTTGGGAAGTATGGGTATTTTGACTATATTTGTTCTGAGGAATAGGGGATATTTTTCCATTTTCTGATGTCCTTTTCAATTTCCTTTTTCAGAGTTTTCATTGTAGAAGTCTTCTACTTTCTTAGTTAATTCCTAAGTATTTAATTTTAGGGTGCTATTGTGACTGATATTTTTTTTTCCTAATTACTTTTTTTAGTGGTTTTATCAGTAGTGTACAGGAATGCTGTTGACTTTGAGGAGCCCACATATTCCACAGAGAGGAATGTTTTTTTTTTTTTTTTTTTTTTTTTTTTTTTTTTTTTTTTTTTTTTTTTTTTTTTTTTTTTTTTTTTTTTTTTTTTTTTTTTTTTTTTTTTTTTTTTTTTTTTTTTTTTTTTTTTTTTTGTGGAACTGGGGATTGAACTCAGGCCCTTGTACTTGCCAGGGAAGCACTTATTCCACTGAGCCATCTCCCTGGCGCTGCTATTGACTTTGTATCTTGCTATATTACTAGCTTTGGTTATGGCTAAGAGTCTTTGGATTGTTTTTGGGTCTTCTGTGTAGAGGATCGTGCCATCTGCAAATAAGAATAATTTGACTACTTTCCTATACACAACCATTTTATTTCTTTTTCCTGCTTAATTACTCTCACTAGTGTTTTGAGCACTCTGTTGAACAGAAATGGTAATGGAAGGCATGCTTGTCGTGTTCCTAATTTTGGAGGGAAAGCTTTTAGTTTTTTCCCATTTCATATAATGTTGGCAGTAAGTTGGTCATACATGGCTTTTATCAAATTGAGACAAGGCCTTCCAATATCTATTTTCTTAAGTGTTTTTATCATGGGAAGATGTTGGATTTTGTCAAAGACTTTTTCTCCTGTTGATATGACTATGTGATTGTTCTTGTTTCTGTTTATGTGATGAACAGTATTACATTAATTGATTGCATAAGTTGAATCATCTTTCCATCTCTGGGATGATGTATGAGGTTATTATTATTTTTTGATGATTCATAGCCCCCAGCCCCTTTTATCTGCACAGTACATTAGGACATCTGATATGGAGTGTTCAGACTTTGAATGGTCCCCAAAGCCCATGTGTTGAAGTTTCTGCCCACAGCTTGTGGCTTTATAGGGAAGTGGTAAAACCTTTAGGAGATGGGATGTAGTGGGGGGAAAACTAGGTCAGTGGAAGTGAGTATTTGCATAAACTATTGGGACCCTGATCCCCCCTTTATACTTTGCTTCCTGGCACCCATGAATTGAGCACCCCCCGCTGCAGCTCACACTGCTGCTGCCACGAGCTGCCTCAACACAGCCCAAACCTCTGAAACTTCTGAAACTATGAACCCAAAAGAACCTTTCCTCTTTGTAGCCTGATTGTCTCAGTTATTCCTTACCGTACTTGAAAGCTACTGACGCAGAGAATATGCAGATGGGTGGCTATGACCCCAAAGTCGTGTTACAATCACGTGAAATTCTTCGGGAATTTGTCTGACTGACAGCTTACACCTGGGCAAGTCCTGCTCATGTCTGACATGAGACACGTGCCTAGGGTCAGTGGGCTTTACCACCACGGGATGGTGTCACACACCATACAAAGTACCTGCATTGACACACCACCTCTTCCAGCCATCACCCAAAGCCTGCAGATTATTTTTACTAACCTCAATTTTTGAAAAAGGAACAGAGGTACACAGACATGAAAGAACTTGCTGGAAGCTAGAGAACAGCAGAAACCGAAACCCCTTTCAGATCAGACATCATAATTTCTCAGATGGAACTTCTCACAAGCGCAGTCCAGGGGCCCAGGTTCCCCAGTCGCATGTAACCAGTGTCAGTAAAGGCACACCACTTACAGCATGAGTCACAGAGACAGCGTCTGACACCCTTCATGCCGTGGACCCCGGAGGCCCTCTCGGTGGATTGTCCAGTCCTGCCTGTGTCTAAGCCTACTGCACACAGAGCCTCTGTATCTTAAGCAGAGCTTACTGCTTAAGCAGAGCACAGGGTACCAGTTCCTTCAGGCTGCATGGATTTAGGAGTAGAATAGAATTATAAAAAATAATTGGACTTTGGAAAAAGCAGGTGTGGGTTTGAACTCATGCTCTGTCCCTTCCCAGCAGCATGACTTTGGGAAAGCTTTTCAGGTTCTGCAAGCCTCAGTTTCCTCTCCTGGACAACTGGTGTCGTGGGGTTGTTGTAGGTATGTGTGGTAGATGAGTAGCAATCTTCTGTGATCCATGAGAGCAGGGAAGACTTCCCCGGAGTCAAATCCTCTGAGCACGGCACCTGGGCGGTACCCTTCTTCCTCTGTGTCCCTACCCTCATCCGTGAAATGGGCTGCTGCTGATACCTCCAAGCTCACATCTAGCAATGTTCGGAATGGACAGGAAAATGGTGAACAAATAATTTGGGAAGCAAGCCCAGGTCCAAATAGGAGCTTCCAGCCCAGTGGAATGTGAGACCAGTCTGCTCCACTGTATCCCTCCCAGGTCTAGTCGGTGGCCTGAGTTGAATCTAGAAGAGGGGGGAGGCTCCCATGGCCTGAACAAGTCAAAGCCCTGTGGTGAGAAACAGTAATTTTCCTTTCATTCTGGCTGTCAGAGGTGGTCCTGAGTTTGCCTAACAAAGCTATGAGTGGAGCTCCAAGAGTCCTGACTATTGCTCTAACCTGACTTCTCTGTCCCTCTTCATTGCATGAGTTGGAACCAAGCCTGTCCTTCTCTGGGCCTCTGGGGTCCCATAGAGGAGTTGATGGTGAAATGAACTCACAGGATTGAGGAGATAAGAGCAGGGTGCTCACCTCCTCTAGCACACCCCTGTGCTAAGCAGCCTCCACCCAGAACCTCCCAGGACAAACAGGTGCCTGAATTGCACCCCAAGTGTGGCATGCCTAAATGTCAGAAAGACTTTTCTCGCCCTAGGCCGTGATCAGGCTTCCTTTATCTGTCACCCACTAGTTCAAGTTCAGCCCTGCAGCTGCATCATATAAACCAATCTGTAAATCCCCTCCAGCTCTCCCCTTCTTAGGAAGAGAAGGGAAGACAGAAGAAGGGAAACAGCAGCCAGATTCCCACTGTCTGAGCCTTTCCATCTGTCTACACACACAAGCTGTGGTTGTCACCTTGACAAGTTGTTTTAAAATATTCTCATTCTGACTACCACCAACGCTTCCTCGACCCCACCCACAGAAACTGCTCTCAGAACGACCCAGGAGGGAGAAAGCAGCCACGGCACCCTGCCCCAGCTGCATCTCAAGTTTGAATAGTAACAGCGAGTAGTATTCAAATCGCTCTCCCTTTTTAAAAAATAAGCCTTTCAGAAGAACCTTTTTATCAAACAAACTCTTATCTGAATCTCAGTTGAGTGGACGGACAGACTGACAGATGACTAGGAATGTGGGTAACTGAGTACAACGGAAGTAACAAGTGAATGTGCTCTAGAGCTACACCTCAGG
Source organism: Ctenomys sociabilis (assembly GCA_004027165.1). Classification (NCBI taxonomy): domain Eukaryota; kingdom Metazoa; phylum Chordata; class Mammalia; order Rodentia; family Ctenomyidae; genus Ctenomys; species Ctenomys sociabilis. Next base: position 15,206 of record PVKA01002452.1, on the reverse strand, counting down.
CTTCCAATTCCTGTTGTCATTCGCCCGCTGTATGACTTTGAGTCACTGAAACGTTGTGCACCTGTTCCCTTTGCTGAAAATCAGCCCACGTGGAACCCACCTCAGAGGAATATCACGAGTGCAGGACAAGCCATACGGTCACAGCATGTAAGCACCACCTGAACAGAGAGCACTGTGGATGTGTGTCCTCAGCTCCTACTGTTATTGTCCCTGTTGGCTAAATTCCTCAGACTTTGGGTGCTTTGAGGAACCTTGCCTTGAGGCCACTTGTTTAGTTCATTTTTTCATTTGACAGAGAGAAAAACAATGAGGCCCAGAGAAAGAACCGCAGTTGCCTAAAGTCACACAGCAGCATGGGCGGTGAAGCCTGCTTTTGGGCAGAAGCTTCTGAGTCTTGGCCTTTGTGATTTTCCAAGACAAGAGCTCGGCTGCAGCCTAGGAGGTGAGGTCAGGCTGGGGAACATGAGCTTGCCCAGCTGTCCAGGGGCTGACCTTGGCAGAGCCACTGTGGTCCATCCCATCCTGGAGGTGTCACAGAGGTCATGTGCTCATGACACAGAGTGCCAGCTCCCTGTGGAGCAGGGTGGAGGAGGGTGGAGACAGTGAGCTGCAGAGCTTAATTTGCACTGAAGCTGTGTGGCAGGAGAGCAAGGGACAATGTGTTATCTGTGGTCTGTGCAAAGTGTAGGGAGTAACTGGCTGGGGAGGCCGGGTGGCCTCTGCACACTCTCAACCCCTCCTCTCTCCCTGAGATGTCAGGGCCTCTCCCAAGGTGGGCAATGCTGGGCAGCAAGGCTCCTCTGGAGCATCTGTGGTGCTTCACGGTGGCAGGCCTTGAGCTTTTGTCAAAACCAAGTGAACTGTCTATCTTTTGTCAGGGGACAACCTTGGGATCATTTATCTGATACACACACTGATTGTGGATCTGGTGGGGTGTTATGGTTTGTGTCCCCTCAAAATCTCATGCAGTCATTGGGGCAGCTTCTAGCGCTTGTGATGAATTTATGATCCAGTGTGAGGATTATGGGTGTGAGCTATACCTGCCCTGGGGCAGATAATCTGCATACAGGTGTAAGGAGGGCAGAGAGGCCCTTTGCTCTTTGCTGTTTTCCGCCACTGCCACCATGAACGGTTGCCCTCTGTCTTGTGCCGCTCTGCCTTGGAGCCAGCTGAGTATGGACTGAAACCTACACTAACTGTGAACTACATAAACCTTTCCTTCCTTCATTTTGGGTGTCAGGTACTTTGTCCCAGTGATGACAGAAAAGTAACCGAGACTCAGAATTTTAGGCAGAATCTGCAGCATGAGGGTGAGACCTACACAGGGCCGCCAGGTCCTTTACTCAGAATAACGACCCCACACTTGGTTGAATCCTCTGCTGTCACTGTCGTGAGATGGCTAATAACTTTATCTCATATGCTTTAATTATTCTAATAAACAGCTAATAAAATTTCTCATCACTCCGGGAAAATCCTAGCTAGGATATTTGCCTTATAAGGTTAAGTGAAAAAAAGAATATAAAATTAAATATGAAGAGTTATTCAGTAGTGGGGCTGGGGATTTGGCTCAATGGGAGAATGCTTGCCTAGCAAGCTTGAAGCCCTTGGGTTTGGTCCTGGACACCAAAAACAAAACAAACAAACAAAAAAAGAATTATTCAGTAGCTTTAATCCTCCCCCCAAGAAAACTATGCTTAGAAAAAAAGATGAGAAGTAAACCTCTTGTTTACCTATGTCTATTCAAAATTTCTTTAATTAGAAAAATGTTATAAAAGTCTAGCTACTAAAATTAGAGTGCTATTAAAATTCTTTATAATTTACCTTAACATTTTGATATGGGATTAGTCTAAATTCAATTATAAAAGTTTGTGCAAAGTTGAAAAATAAGCTGAGCTATCGGGGACCTGGCCAAGAGCCCCAACTGCCTATATGAGGGACCCGGCAAAGGAGGAAGAAAAAACAAGTTTTAGTAATGTAGGATGGGAGACAGGAGGTCAGTGCCTCAGGATGGGCAGAAACAAGGCCTCTCCAAGCTAGCCACTTTTCATTGAGTGAGCATAGTAATCAGAGGGATTGGGTTGGGGATATAGCTCAGCAGCACAGCCCCTACATGGCAAGTGCAAGGTCCTGAGTTTAATTCCTGGTACAAAAAAGAAAGAGTTCAGAGGGATTTTCATATGACCCAGAGGGTAGTGGTGATCTTAAAATAATGAGGGAGCAAGGAAGATGGCTCTGTGTCATAAGTGATTGCCTGGCAAGCACAAGGTCCTGAGTTCGATTCTTAGTACTGCAAAAAAAAAGGAAAGTCTTAAACTAATGAGGATCTCATACTCTGGTTTCTCTTCAGATCGTATAAGTCTTTCGCCTTTTACTAATGAGGATCTCGCTGTGCAGCATCTTTAATCTTAGTGGTCTTAGTAGGTAGGAGACGACAGCCCACACCTAATAAAATAATGTTAAGTCTCAAAAGGGTAACACCAATAGTCCTAAACCTCCGTTCAGACCTCTAGGAAATATGTAAAACTAGCTTTTGTGAATTTGCAGACACGCACACTGAGCACAATGGTGCAGTCCTATAATCCTAACACTTTGGGAGGCTGAAGCAGAAGGATTGCAAGTTTAAATCTAGCCTGGGGAACTTAGGAAGACACTGTCTCAAAGGCATTAGGTTCAAACCCCATACCACTACCAAAAAAATATAGTTCAGAAATAATAATTTGACCTTGACAATTGTGTTTTATAAGTGAAGTCCAGCAGGACAGTGGAGTGCACAGGCAGAGGTGACGTGAGTGACAGCTACTCCTGTCACCCACTCATATATGGCCTTCTCCACATCCCACAGGGATGAGATGGAGGGGATGCACATAGGACAGGAGCTAGATTAAGTCAGCTTGAAGAGTGCAAGGTGAGACCATTAACTCCTGTGATGGCTGACTGGGTCAACTTGAATAAGAGAAGCTTAATTAAATCAGCTCAGCAATTCCGCAGCCTAGGGTGTGGAAGACCCAACCTAGGGTGGCTTGTCCCCTGAGTGGTATAAAGGAGACAGGAAGAAGGATGGATTTGCTTCTAATTCTCCAGAGGAGTGCCTGTCTTTGCTTTCACCATGGATTTTCTTAAAAATATATTTAGTACGGGGTCTACCGGGTCTCACTACACAGATCAGACTCTTAGTAATCCTCTTGTTTTCAGCCTCCTAAGTGCTGGGATTACAGGTGCACACCACCACCAGACTCATTCACCATCTCAGTGCACCCTGGGTTGGGGCCAGCACCACATGCCAGGGATTGAACCCCTGTCCCTGCATCTGCCTAAGCAGGCACTTTAATCCGCTGAGCTATCTGGCCGGCCTTCACCATGGATTGTGTTGCCTGGATCTCAGCGCAGACTCCCTGGCTTCCAGTACAGATCCTTCAGCCTTCCATCACAGACCCATCAGCCTCCTGACAGGGACTCGCACAGGACTCTGCAGTGCGCTCCAGACCATGGACTGAATCCTTCAGTGTCCAAGTGTGCAGATGCCCTCTGCACACTTCCTCATCCAACCCTGTGGGTGGCCATTGTAAGCCAATCTTGTAAATTTATACACATTTGTATATCTTATGTTCTATCTGTTTCTCTAGTAAATACTGACTGGTACAACTATGTAACAGAGTGAGCTTGGACCCAGACAGACTCATGCAAAGGGAAACCTGTGCGCTCCTGAAAGCAGGCAGTGGCCTCTGGAGACACACGGTTTTGTCTTTTAGGGAGCACCTTCTTGCATTACAGAACACTCGTGCTGATGTGGCAAAATGGAAGGAAATTCTACCCAGAATCACGGTCATTTCTTGCTGGAGTTACTACCCTGAATCAACCATATACTTTTACAGATGCACCTCTTTTTATTGTACCTTGGTGTTTATCCATGAGCTTCATGGATACTAGGTTTTCACAAATTGAAGGTTTGTGGCAACCTTGCATTAAATGCCTTTATGGGCGGGCACTAACAGATCAGCACTTTTAAGCAGTATTTTGAAGTTAAGGCATGTATGTTGCTTTTTAAGATAATGCTGTGTGTGTGCATTTCCTGTTATGACAAAATACCTGAGGCGTGCTCCTGGAGAGGAAGAAGGGTTTACTTCAGCTCACCATCTCAATGGCTTCAGTGCATGGTCACTTGGCCCTGTTGTTTTGGGCCTGTGGCAGTATAGTACATGGTGATGGAAATACCAGGAAGCAAAAAGAAAGATGGGAAAGGGTTGGGGTCCCCATATTCCCTTTGGAGAGATACTCCCAGAGGTCTAATTCCTTCCTAACTTAGTCTTTCTTTCCTAAATGTTCCATCACCTTCCAATCTTACTACCTGCTGGGGGCCAACACCTCAACCCACGGACTTTTGGGAGATGTTAGAATTGACACAATTGTACCCTAACTACAATATTGCATAAACCTAGCTTTCTTAATCACTGAGCAAAAAGAGAATTGGTGTAAGTTGCTTTATTGCAGTGTCATTTCAGTGGTCTGGACCTGCCATACCCTCACTAAAATGATGAGGTAGAAGGAAAGAGAGAGACAGAATAACCTGCAGTTCCTCCAATTTATTTTTAGCATTGGATGAAGCATAGCAAATAAATATGCCATGACACGTCAAGAGACACAGCACAGAGGAAGAAAACAGCTGAATATTTCAGCACTTTTGATGAAATATTTTTTCTCTTTTTAAGCAGGGGCACTGGATTTCTGCTTTGTGCTGGGCTCCAGGCCTCAGAGGTTATATAGCGATAGAGATGGTTAGGTACTCTAGCCACTTGATGAAAAGAACATTCTCTTCCCTTATAGGACTCACTAGATTAGAGATAACTGTTCTTTAATTGAATAATCCCAGAAATATACAATTATAAAATGATTAGTGATATGGAAGAAAATTGCAGGGTTCCCTGAGGAATAACAGAGTACTAGTACCTAATTTAGCCTCAGGATCAGAAGCCTCCCCAAGGAAGGGCTATTCAAATGGAAATGAGAGGGATAAGAAGGTGGTAGTGAGGTAGAGAAGAGGGAAGCAGTGTGACAAGTGGGGGGGACAGCACAGGGAAGGGGCCTGAGTCAGGAGAGCACCCTGGATTACGATGAAAGAAAACCATCTCTATGGGGCATTGACCAGTCTTAGAAATCATGTCAAAGAATTATTCTTTGCCCTAAAAGTCATGACAAAACATTGAAGATTTAAATAGAAGAATAATGTAATCAAGTCTTTGTTTATGGAAGGGCTAATACTGGTTATAACATGCAGAGCAGTCAGAAAGAAACAAGACTATTTAGAAGGTTCTTGGGCAAGGCAGATAGTTCAGCAGCATAAGCGCCTGCCCCATGAAAGCAAGGTCCTGAGTTCAATCCCCGGTACTCAAAAAAAAAAAAAAAAAAAAAAAAAAAAGATTCCTGTGGTAAACCCAGGTGAAAGACTATGGTGGCTTAGGCTATGGTAGGATAGAGAAATGGAGTGGATTCAAGAGATAGGAGGAAAAGAGACAGATTGGATGGGAGGGGGCACATAGAGAAGAATCAGAAATGATGCCACAGCTGCTGGCCAGTGCCACTGTGTGGACAGTGAGGCCACCTACCAGCGCGTCAGTGGTGGAGGGCAGGTGACATCAGTCACAGTGGGAAAGTGAAGAACATGAGGAGCTTACCTAGAGGCGCAGCTGTGGCTCTGCTGACACATCCAACGAGTGGAATCAAGAAAGCAGTCAGTACCTGGTAGAGCATCCCTGCCATTTCAGCTACTAAGACTGCCTAAACAATGCAGTGAAACCTTGTCAATTAAAATAAAAATGGCCTGGGAATATTTCTCAGTGGTAGAGTGTCTTTGAATCTGATCCTCAGGACCACAAAATAAATAAGTAAACAACCAGAGGCTGTGGATGTGGCTCAGTGGTAGACTGTTTGCAGTGAGATGCCCGAGGTTCGGTCCCAGTACTACAAACAAGAGTCCTTGGTATGTGTGTTTGGAGCCCAGAGCCCAGATGTGAATTTTGGACAGAAGAAATAAACTTGCTAATAAAAATTGTAGCCATGAAAAAGGCTTAAACAGGCACTTCACAAACTAGATTATCTAAATGGCCAATAAGTGCATAAGTACTCAATTTCATTAGCATTAGAGAAATGCAAATTAGAACCACAGTGAGCTAGCATTTCACACTAGAATGGCTAACTGCCAAGGCTGACAATACTACATATTGGTTCAGGATGCAGAAAAGAGTTCTCCTGCCTTCCTCAGGAGTAGTCCAACCACTTTGGAAAGCAGAGAGACAGTTTCTTCAAAAGTTAAATGCATACTTAGAACCCAGCCTCTGCACTCCTGTATATCTACCCAAGAGAAATAAAAGCATTTGTCCATACCAGGACCTGCAAAATGATATTCTTCATAGGTGTATTTATTTTGATTCTCAAGTGGAAAACATTCAAATGTGTGCCAATTATGAATAAACAACTTGCGATATAGCCATACTGCAGACCACTACCATTCAACAAAAACAAACAGACTGCAGGGTCCTGTAACAACACAGATGGGCAGGAAAAGTCAGCTAGGAAACTGAGCATATTGTGCCTGTCACAACTTGGGGCCTGTTGGGCTGTTTCTTCACAGATGTTGAAAATCTGTGATGTTGAATATCTCTCTTGTTTCTCTTCTCTCCTGTCTTCTCTCCCCTCTCCTCTCTCTTCTCTCCTGTCTTCTCTCCCCTCTCCCCTCTCCTTTCTCTCTTCTCCCCTCTTTCCTCTCTCCTTCCCCTCTCTCCTCTTTCCTTTCTCCCCTCTCCTCTCTTCTTTCTCTCCTCCTTCCTCTCTCTCTCCCCGCCTCCCTTCCCTTCTCTCTCTCTCCTGTCTTTCTCTGTCTCTCTCTCAGGCAATACTTGGGATTGAATCCAAAGATTACGACTAAGCCACACCCCCAACCCTTTTTATTTTTTATGAGACAACATCTCATAAGTTGCTCAAAGTAGCCTCAAACTTGCAATGCTACTGCCTCAGCTTCCTGAACTCTTGATGGTTTCTGAGAAAGGCCAGACACTTTCCTGCTGGCCACAGCCTACTTTTGTCTAGCTTAGCATATTAACCCCTTCTTCCTGCCTTAGAATGCCAGGATCCACCTGTTGTTATATCACCCAGTATATCATTCAGTTCACAAATCCCAAGTAATCGAATTTTGCGATTTTCTTTGGTCTTAACCCTTCAGTGGCCATGCCTTATACCAGCGCTTTTTTCAGAAGCCGGATTAAGAGCGTATGCAAGTGATTCAAAGTATGACACTCTAAAGCAGGTAGATAAAAACCAGCTCAGCAGTTGCACTGAACCAGCTGCGTTCTTACCTCCAGTTCTCTCTGTATCTGCAGGGCCGGCAGCCAGAGGACTGGTCACAGCTGGGGGCCTCTGCCTGGGCCTCTAGACGCCCACGGAGCCCAACACTGCACCCTGATCTGCCAGGGTCTTGACACTTGAACACAGGCGGTTCCTCCCAGCCCCAGAAGTTCTGAGGACAGCCACAGTCAAAGCCCTTGATTGCCTGTCCTCCTTTGCTCTTTCCCAACTCCTATAATCTCATCTCCTCTAGGACTGGAAGAGCAGCGTCAGGATGGCTTGCTCTGCCTCCCAGCCCAGCCACTCCTGGCCTCTCTCCACACTGCCTAGAGAGGGGCTTCCTAGGTGAGAGAAGCCTGAGCGCTACCGTCCTCAGACAATCCCCATTCATTGTGCTTAAGCAGTGCTGTGCGATCTTCAGACTGTAGCAGGCCACGAAATCACTGGAATGGGCATTCAAATATCTGAAAATACAGTAGAATAGAAAGGAAGATGCCAGAGTGCACTGGCACGAGATAAGCTTAAATATTTCCACTTCAAACTTTATTTTTTTATTTTCACTTTTCTATATTTTAGGGAAGGGTCTACAGGGTGTTCAGGGTCTCACTACTAGACTGGACTCATAGCAATCTGCCTGTTTACAGCTTCCCAAGTTTTGGGGTCACAGGCGTGTGCCACCATGCCCAGTCTCAATTGCCATCTCAGTGTGCCCCTGGGGGGCTGAGCCGGTACTGCATGACCAGGGATTGAACCCTGGCCCCTGCGCCTGCTTGCAGGTGCTGAGCTGTTTGGCCTGCCCTTCAAACTTTAGCTTCCTTTAGGCTCGTGTATTCCTACACCTGCATGGATGTTTCTGTCCTGCTGGGGGTGTCACATGCAGTTCCTTCCATGGGTCACAGACCAGACGGCTTAGAGGCCCGAGGAATGCACTATGATGCTACAGTGGGGTGTCAGTTTCCTTTCTTGATTGCTGCCATATCTGTACAAACGCAGGTTCCACCTCTCAGCCACAGCAGGGTACCCTTACAGGCCCCCTGGTGCTGTCATAGCCGCACAGTCATCACCAGAGCTCTGTCTTTCCTGTTCCTTCTGGGCCTGTTGCAATTCTTTGACAAAACACCTTTGAAAAACCTCAACCTTCTCCCCAATCAGAGCTCATCACAGATGCCTCTTGGCTCCTGCAGTGCATTTGCAGATACCTCTCTCTAGCATATTTCATTCTGCTCAAATAAAGGTTAATTTAAATGTCAGTTTCTCCCAGCTGCTTTGGGAGTTTGGCAATTCGTTTTTGTTTTCCTCTGCAACACAGTGCTTGGTACACTGGAATCACCAAAGAAATATTTCTTCAGTGGACCTGAATCTTCAAACAGCCCTATGAGGTGGGAACTGTTATTTTAGTTTTTTACAGAAGGCAAATGAGACGCAGAGGGTTTAAGATGATTGGCTCAAAATCACACAATTAATTCAGGAGTGGAACAGCAGAATAGAACAGGTCAATTAATTTTGTAATACTGCAGTCCGGACTGTGGTCTGCAGCTGCCCAGCCAGGGAGAGACTGCAGCAGTGCTCTGCCACACTCTGAGATCCTCAAGTCTGCACGTGGATTCTCCGTGGAACCTCCGCACTGAGCTGCCTGTTGGTTGAAGCTCCTCGCTGACCCCAACTGGAACGTGGGGTGGGATGGGGTGAACTTCCCTGGCAGCACCCGAGATGGGAGGAGAGGCTAAGGCAGGCAGGAGGGGAGCAGTGGAGGGGGCGAGGGCGCGGGAAAACCATAGAAACCTAGGCTGGGATGGCCCTCTGAGAGACCCAGAGGCACAAGACAAAGGGCGGGGAGAGCAAAGGGGAGAGAAGGAAGGACGAGGACAGTGAGGGAGGAGGCGACCTCCTGGGGTGAACTGTGGTTAACTGTGCAGCTAAGCCTCCTGGGAAAGATAATGCAGCTCAGCTCCCTGAAGAGCTGGATGCTTCTGTGAAGTGACAGCAGTAGAGCACACCAGACCTGGGAACAAACACTCCGTTCTCCCTTTCCCTCTTCTCTGTTTCTCTAATCGCACCGGACAACAGCTGGCCAGTGGCATAAGAACAAAATAAAAGTAAAAACAAGTCCCTCTTCTCAGCTCTGGGGTGGACATTAGTTCCCAAGGACCACCGGCAATAAACTGCACTTTCTCCTGCTCTGTCTGAGTGGCTTTGCTTGGGATCCAGCGCAGTTTGCGGCTTTGTTTGGTCCCGTGACTGGGAAAGTTGGGATGGCCACAGCTATCTAAGGCAGAATGCCTCTTCTCCCATGGCCGCAGCAGGGAGCTCTACTGCCCTGACCTGAAGCTCCTGCGAGCAAGGGAGCTAGTGCTGGGTGGAACTTTTCCTGAGTGTGGAGGCCTCCCGCTTGGCGGGAGGAGGGCCCCAGCTATGTCTGAGGAGAGCTTACACAGACAGGGCCAAATGACATTCGCCAGGTGTCTGAATCTCAGTAGGAACAGGGGCCCTGATTTAGAAGGAAACCTCCACAGGATCTCTGTTTAGATGGAGACCCATGCAAGGGTCTCCAGGGAAGACTGGTCATCGTCCCGTGCTCCCTGACTAGGACACTGCTGCTCGTGGTTCGAGTCGGGAAGGGCGTGAACGAGACAGACATCGCACACCAGATCCGGTGGGGCACACAGGGCCCCAGTGAGGTGTGGAATCCCAAACCACATTTCCAGGGCCCTCCTCACAGGGCTCAGGGCAGCACTGCAGTGATGGCAGGGTCACTGGGCCGCCAGTGCTAAGGTGGCTTGCAAATCTCTGGAGCTCACTGGCCGGTGAAGGAGGATGTGATTGGTGCATTTTCCTGTTGTCTTTCTCTATGGGTGGTGGGAATCATGGGAGGAGATAGAATAAGCCCATTGCATTACAGGTCATGATAAAATATATATATATATATATATATATATATATATATATAAGGGATTTAATGAAGAATATGGGCAGAAACTCTCCTGGGAAATTCCAGACCCTCTGCAGAATGGAATGGCCATCATTTCAGGTTGGGCACCCTGCCCTGGGTTCATTGGAAAAGGCTGTGGTCTAGAAGGCTTGGCAGGTTATAACAAGAGGTCCTGGACACCTAGATCTGTTTCCCTATGTGGCTTCACGGCTGCAGTCAGTTATCTGTCTCTCCCCACTACCCACCCTCGGCTGAGAAAACCCTTCCTGGAATATTGGTTGCTACTGCAGTCCATTCAGACAAACACCCTACCACCCTGCTCATTCTTTCAGTGACACTGAGATCTGCCTTTTAGAGCAGCTACTACCTTAAACTTGGGACTAAACAGATTGCAGTGCCTGGTTAGACAGTGTCCTACATCCTACATCCATCCAGGTATGCCACATTGGCTTCTCTTCCAGGGGGACGAGGCTTGTCCCAAGACAGCTGGCACTTAGCTGGTAGGACAGTGGGGCTGGATATGAGGCCATGGTTCCTGCCTTCTATTCTGGAGAGACAGGCCCACCCAGGGAAGTCCGCAGCAAGCCACTTTCTCCACCTGTGGCCTGGAGTCAAGAGACAGCCTTTCTGGTTCCTTGATTTGGAGAGGGACAGAAGCGGGACCCAAGTGGGTTGCCTGGGGAACCTGTCTTTTTTTTTTTTCTTTTTGCAGAACTGGGGATTGAACTCAGGCCCTTGTGCTTGAATAAGGGAAGCGCTTATTCCACTGAGCCATCTCCCAGGCCTGTTTCCTTGATTTGGAATCAATTTGCAATAGTGACCTCGGTCAAGCTCACTGACTTCTCAGACACCCTTATGTGTGTAGTAAGGATGACATGAGAGGGACACTGACCAATTAGATGCCAGTACTTCATGAGCCTCAAGAAAGGAAATGTACATTGTGTTATTCCATAGAACACAGGAATGGCCACTCCATCTGTTCCCCCATGTAAAAATGGATTTGCTATAACAAAGGATGTGTCATGGAAAGCATTGTAGAAATTGGACTATGCATAAATCTGCTAGTCTTCTAGTCTCTTCTTCATTATCATAACCATCTCCAACAATCACAGACCTCCCTGGTTCATCTGTTTTGTCTGCCAGTACTTAATGAGCACCTCCCATGGTCTCGGATGAAACAGCTAGCAAAACAGGCAAAAATGATGACAGAAACATTGAAAAACTAAAGGAGAAAGGGGACTATAGAGGGTTGGATCTCCAATAGGTTGGAGATGCGTTGCAATTTTTAAAATAATGGCCAGGGGAGACCTCATTCATGGAGATAGTGAAGCGTAGGGAGAAATCTGCGCGGGGTAGGAGTTAGCCGTGGCCTCTGGGCAGGAAGGCTGCTCCAGGGAGAGGACGAAGAGCTCGAGCAGACACTGGCCGGCAGCTGTGAGGAGCCACCGAGGGCCCAATCGTGGGAGGTGGCGTCAGGGCAGAGGTGTTGAGGCTCAGCTGCGAGGACTCCGTAGGCTGCGTCCTTGTGTCGTGCAAGTGTCCCCGCAGCCTTGGCAGCCTGGGGCGGCACCCCTCTCACGGGTTCTGCAGTCAGGGCTGGTGAAACTCAGCCAGGTCCTCTGTGAGCCACAGTCCCCATGTCGCCAGGGCAGGGTCTCATACAGGACTCCCTGTGGAGGGACCTGCTTCCAAGCTCAGCGGCGGCCTTCCTTGCCAATTGCTGGATGAAGAGCCTGGTGTTTTCTTGGAAGTCCACTGGAGGAGGCTCTTGGCTCCTGGCCATGGGGCCCTCTCCCCAAGGCAGCACACAGCGTATCAGCCAGCTCCCTCAAAGCCAGCAAGGCAGAGAAGAACCTAACAAGAGAGGGGCAGGAGCCTGTCTGTGTAGTCTTGTACATGTAATTATCTTTGCCCTCCCCCCCTTTCCTCTGCTGCTTCTGCTTCTTTCTTTGAGACAAGGTTTTGATAAATTGCCCGTGTTGTGCTTAAACTTGAGATTATCCTGCCTCAGCCTCCTGTGTAGGTGGAATGACAGGCATGGACCACTGTGCCTGGCTACATTTACTGTATTTGATTGGTTAGAATCACATCATAGGGTCTGCCTAAGCCTGAGGGAAGGAAATCATACAATGGCGTGAATCCTCGAAGGTGAGGACCCCAAGGATGTCACCCGAGGTCTGTCATCAAAATCTGCCCACTTTCCCCTCTGGGTCGCAGGGCACTGCACAGGCATAATGCTTTCACCCCTTCCCATGGCTCCCAAAACTCAAAGCCCAGAATCTCTTCTAAATCAAGGCCATAGGTAGGTGAGTTCCCTTTGGGCGATCCTTAAACCTATACATTTTGAAGAGCAAAGAATCTGCCCCTTCCCCATCATACAAGGATGGGATAACAGGTACAGATGGTCCTGTTCAGAAAGGGGGATTGGGTGTCACTAAACAATGCCACAGTGATGCTGAAATCTGGCTGCGCTGGCACTTGGCATCCCCTGGTTAGGTTTTAAGTCCTAGGGACTCTTCCCTGGGTCTCAGAGCTCCCACTGCCTTTCCACCCTCTGGGTTCCTGCTGCAGGTTTGTGCCCAGCTCACTTCATCCACCTTCCTGTCAGCAGTCTTGGGCCTCGACAGCCATCTTTCATTTCTACGCTCAACACCCCTCACAGTCCCGGCAGGCGAGAGCTCTTACTGAAGTTAAGTTTCTCAGAACCTTTTGTGTCCTCTGTAGACTGCAGTGGGATTCACCCCCTCAGGTGACAGCCACACCACAAGTCTCTCCTAGGGTAAATCCGTCTCTACTTCTGGCTCCTGCTGTGATGGCACTGGGGTCACTCATGAAAGCTTCCCGGAGACCCAGGGGTGCAGGTTTATGTGGCACTTTCTGAATCTCTTGAAACAGTCTTCGTGTGACTTAGAGCTATTCTGATCCTTTCATTTTTATTTATAAAAAATAAAAAGGATCTAAGGGCATGGCTCAGCATGAAGGCCAAGGGTTCAGTTTTCAATGAGACAGGAGATAGCATACAAAATATTCTGGCCCTAGGCTCACAGATAGGATACCTGTGGCTCTGAGAGGCTGCAAAAGTACCCTGTTCTCATTTTCTTTAATGTTCTGACAGGAGCCTAAGAAATACGTCCCTTGCTTGATCGTACTTCCTTGATTTCTGGCATGAGCCTGATGAACATGGGCTCTAACTGCTTTAGAGTAACTAAGGGAACCCCTGGGCCATCAGGACGTCATTAGCACTGTGGTTTTGACACCACCCCCTCCTTGTGAAGAATAGTGAAAGGCAGCCATCAGGCTTGTGTAAAGGCAACATGGTGTGAAAGTTGTGTCTGGGTGGAAGCAGACAGAGCGCCAAGAGGCGTCTGTGTGGCACAGAGAAAAACACAAAGGGACCCCAGGTGAGGAGATCCAGGCAAACAGCTTTAAAGCTTTTGAATGTCTGGCAGCTCAGTGGGCTAAGCCCTTGGGCCATCCCATGTAACTGTTTGGGTATCTTCCAGTGTCCTGTGCTCAGAAGACTCCATGTGCTATCTTCTCTTTGTATGACATCCTGGGTTTGCTGAGTTGGGTTTTCTCTGAGAACAATGCCTCCGCTGACAAACAGGCCTGAGTTGAGCCTGATGTTCCTTCCAGCTGGGCCTTGGCAACCGTATGGTTCTGTCTAGGTCCATGCATGCTCATGAATTCCCCCTCTTGCCAAAGGGGTGGAGACCCAAAATTGATTGGAAAGAAACCCAGTTAGTTATCACCCTGACCGTTCCTCAAATTCTAGGAAAATAAAAGAAGCCAACCTGGAACTCACTGCAGTTGCCATCTCTGAGCTTTGCCCGCTTTCCATTGTTGAGGGTACACTTTCATGCCTCATTATCTCTAGGTGCTGCTCCCCTAGAACTTTCCCAAGTGCCCTTTTTTTTTTTTTTTTTTTTTTTTTTTTTTTTTTTTTTTGGTGAAACTGGGGAATTGAACTCAGGCCCTTGCGCTTGCCAGTGAAGTGCCTATTCCACTGATCCATCTCCCCAGCCCCTCAAGTGTCCTTTAAGCTCAAAACTGGTGGAAAATAGCTGAGCTCCCTATCCTGTGGCCCTCTTCCAATGGCAGTGTGGAACTCACCAGTTGATTTTTCACAGGTAATAAGCCTTACCTCCAAGCAAAACAACAACACAACCTTACAAGCATGTGCAATATAATCACATGCACGAAATCACACATGTCCTAGTACATTTGCTCTCTCTTTCTCTCTCTCCCTGGAAGAGGGTACTGGAGATTAAATCTGAGACCTTTGCACTGAGCCATATGCCTGGCCTTTCATAGTATTTTATTTCTTTTTGAGATAGGATTTTGCTAAGTCACCAAGTTTCCCAGGCTAGACCTACCTACCTCAACTCTCCAGACTCCTTGGATTATAGATGTGTGCCACTGTGCCTGGCTTATTTTCTCTTGAAACAGGGATTGGTCCATCATTGGTTCTTCTCACAGATTATATGAGGGTATAAGTACCAGGAGTTGGGAGCCATGAGGCCTTTGGAAGAGTCTGACTCTTCCTAGGCTATTTTAAGGGGCCAAGACTTTATTGTGAGCTGAGGGCTTTGAGCTGAGTCACATAGTCCAATACAATTTGGAAAGACACCTGTGTTCCATGTTGGAATCGAGTGAGGGGGCAGGGATGGAAGCATGAGCCAGTTAGCGGACTAAGGCTGTCGCTGGACAGGGGCTGACATGGTCCCCTCCCACTTCTCCCCAGAACTTCCCAAGAGATAGGAGGGTTCCTCTCTAGGCAGATTGAGCCCCCTTTCAAACATCTCTCAGGTCCCATCCTCTTCTGACCTTAAGGTGTCTTCAGTCCGACATGTATTTCAGTCCACTAAAGCAGACATGTTTTGGATAAAATGTTTATTAAATCTCTCATGAGTTTATCATGATGCTAATACAGGAAATGTGA
>PVKA01002451.1:0-124691 GCA_004027165.1 Ctenomys sociabilis | reverse complement strand
AATTATTGAATCTTTGATATAATTCAGCTATAAAAAAACCTATAAATATAATTTCATGTATGCACCTTGTACAGTACCAAAACGTTATGAAAACAGTTTGCAATGTATTAATTCATCGACTCTGTATGGTTAAGGTGTCTTGAAACTGTCTGATTGACATTTGTATTTTAATAAAATAAAAATAAATGGAAAAAAAAAACATCAGAGAATTCAGAAGTCAGTGAGGGAAACGTTGCCATCAGAAGCAGCAGGTGATCCATTTGAAAGGTTCTCAGGGATGATCTTCATATATGTGGGGGCAAATCAGTGACCGGCTTGAGCACATCTCTGACCGTGTGGGGGGGGAGGGGGAAGGAGGAAGACCCTGAGGGAAGCAGGAAAAGTACTTCACAGAGGCCAGTCTTTGTTGCTTTATAATACTGTTACTCTTGTACAACACTTTCTGGGCATGAGAAGCACTTTCTACATATCGTCTTCCACTCCCATAACGGCCCTTGAGGTAGGAAGGGCTGGCTTCCAAATCTTGGAGAATGTGCTACTTGCAGAAGGCAGTGAGTTACAGCAAGATTCTTCTTGCACTTAAAGAATTTTGTGTTACAAATTCAGTACTTTCTCCTCATGACATGGCCAAATGAACACTTTTATAGATTGGTTATCTACTTGCCACCCTCTGATGGCTTATTCCCAGAGGGAGCATTTCACAAAAACAGGCAATTTGCTAGTCTTCAAAGCTAAAGTGCTGAAAAATCAAGTAAATAATAAATAGAAGTCTTTGTTACCAAAATAAGCAGGCATTTTAGGCGATAGCTTTAAGGCCCTTCACTTGTTTGGTTGTGCTATATTGAGCTAAGGAGGGGGTCCATAGAGGCAGCGGGCTTTAAAGTCATCACTTAGAGCCCCACAGCAACTAAGGATGCTAAGAATCAAACTATACTTCCCTGCTATGAAGTAGCTATGCCATAACAATGGGGAAAGAAGGGCCTAGAAATGCATCCCACAAAAACTAAGAAAAGGCACATACTACATGAAGTGGCCATGCCTTGAGAATCACATCCTCACACAAAGAAAAGCGGCACAGCATCCGGAGAGGAGAGAAGATATGGTAGCTGCAGAGATGAAGACCTTTGGAGAATTAACTGCCAAAGGGGATGAATCAGCTCCACGTCTGAAAACACCTACAGATTCTGTCAAACCTGCCTTCACTCTTCAAGAGCTTCAAGGCTCACAAACAGGAAATTGCTGGGTATGACTTCACCTGACTCTCAAACTCCTAATAGAGGAGCTTGCCCCAAAAAGTAACAAAGTACAGAGCCAAAGGGTAAGAGGTGAAGAATGTGAGTTCAAGTTCTTTTCATGGGGCACTAAGTGACAGAAAGCACTTTTTCCAAATTATCTGAGATTTCAGCATTGAACTCATGAGCTCAACACAGAGCTCAACATCTACGTTAATGAACCAACACTTCATAGAACTGGAGGAAAAAACTGAATTACAAAGAAGCTCTAGAGGCCAAAAAGATTGTGAAGAAGAAGGAAGTGAGATGAAGTTGTTTATTACTCGTGCGTTGGCTCACTCATGACAGACTGTGTCAAAATCTTTTCAGGAATAGAAAACTGAATTGACCAACATATTAGGGGATTTATTATTTACAAAAACAAAGGTACCTGGAGCTAGAGCTGTCCAGGACTAGATATTTAGCGGCTCAGCACCCATTTTCCAGGACTTGGGTTCTTTTTTTCATCTCAATCTGCCTGGACTAATCATTGGCCCCTGAGGATCAGGGACTAGGCCAGGAGCCATGCTGTAGAGCTCATGGCCACCTAGAGCAAGCACAAAAGGGCCTAAGGCTTCTGGTTGTACCTTGATGGTCACTTAATGAGCCATGGCTCATGCTGGTAATCCCAGCTACTGAGAGGGGTGGGGCAAAAGATCACAAGTTCAAGCCCAGTTTGGGCAATTTGGCAAGACTGTGTCTTAAAAAATAAAAAAAAAATATATAAAAAGATCTGGGGATGTGGCTTGCTGGTACAGCGTCCCTGGGCTCAATCCTCTGTGCTGCAGAAAACAAAACAAAACAAGGCCTACTCATTGAGCTTCTATATATCTAGTTTTGTGTTGGTAACTGGAAATACAGAGCCAAGAAACTGCCAGTCTGTACAGGCTTGGAGATTAACTGGGGGAGATAGACATTCATGAAATAACCCACAAGACGAAAGTTGGGGCTGTGACAAGTGCCATCCTGGGAAGAAATGTGATGTTGTGATAACATGAGGAGAGCGGAAACGCAGGCTCTGTGCAGCGAGGTGCAAGCTCACTGAAGCAGGGTTGATGAGGCAGTGGCTGGAGCAGAGGGAGAAGCACTTAGACCTAGGTGGTCAGGGCAGTGGCCAAGGAGAAGGATGGACTATGTGCAGTCATGATCTGTCCTACACAGAAAGCAGACAGGGAGCAAGGTGAAGCTAAAAGGTAAGCAGGAGCCGGGCGTGGTGGCGCATGCCTGTAATCCCAGCACTAGGGAGGCTGAGGCAGGAGGATTGTTGTGAGTTCGAGACCAGCCTGAGCTACAAAGTGAGCTTAAAGCCAGCCTGAACTGCATAGCGAGACCCTGTCTCAGAAAGACAAAAAAAAAATAAATAAAAATAAATAAATAAAAGGTAAGCAGGAGCCAGGCTATCTTAACAAGCACTTCTCTTAATTTAAAAAAAAAAAAAAAAGAAAAGAATTAGATCCTTTGATCACATGAAGTTTTGCACAAACAAAGGTGGTAAAATTCTTGGTGCACAAATGTGGTGAGGAACATTAACTGTCGGTTTCCTTTCTCCTCACAGTGTATGCTCACAGTGTCTTTCTTCAGAGGGTCCCGTACAGGAGAAAAGGCAGACATAGAGGTTGGGAGGCAGGGCGGAGGTAGACCCAGGAACTGGGGTTTAAAGAGGAACCACATTGTAGTTGTTGAGGAAGGGAAGAAGATAATCAAGAGGGAAGAGTGCACCTTTGAGACAGGGTTGAGCAGGATTGGGGTTCATGGGCCAGTGGCATCATGCAGGTAGGTGAGTGGCAGTGCAGGAGGGCCAGGGCACAGGGTAGGAAGGCAAATGACCGCTGTGTTGTTTGGGGAGGTAATGATAAGGATACCACAGAACTCAGTCACCTGTGCTGCAGGGTGGGGTTGGGATGGGGTGGGGGTGTTGCCTGCTCACCTAGCAAGAGGATGAGTCAAAAGGCATTCAAGCCCTGGCTCAGCAAGTAAAGACATGCCTCAGGGATAAAGAACCCTACCACCTCCTCAAGGGGCCAAGAAGTAGTATCATCTCTTAGGCTGACCTCCTATCACTAACACAGTCACTTACACTTTCTCAGGAGCCAAGTATAAATGGCCAAATTAACCATCTTCTGCCCTTCAAACACTTAAAAATTTCCACAGTGACTAACTATGCATTTCTTTCACCACAAGGCTGAGCAAGTAACTAAATGGCTCTCAGCTTCAAAGTAGACATTTAAAGTGTGACAAAGTGATCTCAGAGAAACTTAACCCTTTTTTTTATTATTAACTCTATGGAGAAACAAATAGCAATGAAACAGTTTCAAAAACTGATTAGTAGAGATAACTAATTATCCGGCAAGAAAGGCAGTGTCTTTTTTCCCATTGGGAAATCAACCAACAAGGCCTGGTAAAATGAAAGGCATGGACCATGGCAAATCAGGTCTGCAAAAACAGTAAACAAAACAAGCCAAAGAATAATTAACACATGTAGAAAAGCAAAACAATATCCACAGCAGATGACTGCAGGAAAACTGAATATGGGTTTCAGGAAGAAAAGCAAGAGCATAAAATACACATAAGTATATTTTTAAAAGAATGAAAATATCCTGAAAGCAAAAATAAGATAACTGAAAGCAAAGTAAAACTCTTCTATACACAGACCTCTTAGACTACACAAAGTATTTGTTTGAACCATCCTAGGGAATTAGGAAACGGTCATTAGACTTGTCTTCTGTCACTCAGGAAGGAAGCTCATGTCTCTTCCAAACAATTATGAAAAACACAAAGCACTGAGCCGTGGAAAGGACACTCCCTTCAAAATAGGGCTAGAATCTATTTTCTTTAGATCAGATGAAACTGGCTAATTAAGAGCCCACAGATAATGTAGTTACCAGAAGAAAAGGAAAATGATGATGTAAGTAAATGTAAGTCACTGGGCTGGAGACATTATACAGAACTGGGTGACAGGACGGGGACAGGCAGAGAGAGCACACAATGCCTGCTTGTTCCCCTTCTAGTTTTATAAAATCGCGCATATACTTGTGACTTTTATCCTAAGCAGCATGAAAAATTGACAATAAAAGGCGATCTGAATGGACTACTGGTCTTTGGTTAATGTCAAGCACTGAAGGCATCATTTTTTTCCTTACAAGCTTTCTAAGTCTGCACACTCCTAACACTGAGGAGCTGCAGTCTTCTCCAAAACTTAAGGCTCCTCTAAATTAAACCTAAGTTTGTTATGTGCAAAATAGATGGGGAGAAAATTCAAAGTTTTGCAAAGGAAGCTGCCATAGAAACACACAACCCTCTGTAAGAGCAATGCAGTGGCCCAGGAGGGGAACTTTCATCACAGTCATTTATTTGGTGCCATGCATGTGCCCCAGGCCACAGACAATACACAAAGGACAGTCAGCACACACACTGGGCAAATGCACAAATTAAATAAGTGCTTACTCTAAGTAAGTGGGAGGAGTTGAGTCCTTCTGTGTACATGCCTGTGTCAGGGGTGGGGGAGCAATCACGTGAGCAGGGCCCAAGGATGCAGCTATCACAAAAAGATACATTGAAAACACAATTCTGCAGCCCTCTGGGCACTGCCCACAGTTATCACTATGGACTTTTTCACGAGTTCTTTTTAAAATGTGGATGTAAGTACTAGAAGCAGCTCTTACAGTATATTTTTAACTAGCAGGGTAGACTCAAGCTAAAAATAAGCTAAATGGGAATTTTGTACTCGAGACTTTTCAAAAACAGAGCATCAGTGTACCTAAGAGAAACACCACCTCTTTATTGAAGCTTCTGTTGGCTTTCTAAAAAGCTACATGATTTTCAGTCAAATCACAGCACTTCAACTTAGTCTCTAGAGACAATGGGACCCCATGGAGACAACATCGAAGCAGTCTTGACTCAAACCACTTCTTGGTCCTTAAGAATGAATTTTTATATTTGTGCTTTCACTAGAAGAGGCCAAATTATCATACAGCCCTTATACATGAGGATGGTCCTAACCAGAAGGAAACAAAATATTATTTCTGAAGGATTCTGCTCCCCAGAAATGTCTGCAATGGAAGTTTAAGATTGAAAAAAGTAAAGCCACTTAAAGTATAGCTGTACAAAGATATAATCTTTTTTAGCAGACACACTACCTGTGATCAGTATAATGACTTGTAAGTCATATATATGATGATAATGATATTTTTCGAATGAAACATAAACACTATACAAACGTTAAGTATTTACTCTAATGAATTATAGCCACTTGTAATTGTGTCTTATAAATGGAAAGATGGATATAACCACTCATGATCTGTCTTAAGTTATAGATGACTAAAATCTGAATTTATTGTAAATAAATATATAATACATGTGTATGAGAATGTACAAAGTATCATGTTAGGCAGTTAAGCAACTAATTAAAAGGTCACTGAAGGTCTGACTCAAAAATCAAATTATAAGGGCTGGTGAGATAGATCAGCAGACTAAGTGCCTACTTAAGCAAGTGCAGCGACTGGAGTTCAATCCCCAGCACCGCATGCTGTTCCAGCCCTGTCCCTGGGTGTGTTGAGCTGGCCATCGAGACTGGGCATGGTGGTAAGTGCCTATAATCCTTAGGTTGGGGAGGCGTAAAACAGGAGGATTAATATGAGTCCAAGCTGTGTAGTGAGACCCTGTACCCAATACATTTTAAAAAAATCAAATTATACTGAGTAACATAATTTTGGGATATCAGTTAGGGTGATTCTGAAAGGGAAAATAATATTTAACATCTACCTTTTCACACTATCCACAATTATAATGGCCACTGGACCGCGATGCCAAGCACAGACACGATGCAGCAACTAGGACCACATGAAGGTACCATGTAGCCAGGCAGCTGTGCACATTAGCCCTGGGTACCTAGAAGGCTGACACTGTACTGGAGGGAGCAGAGCCTCTGGTTGACGGGCTCTACTTGGCCTGCAAGGCCAGGAGTGCTCCCACTTCTCACCTTCTGAGCCTCAGGCTGGGCAGGAGCTCCTCCGGGAAACTCCCTTGAGCCCTAGGCAAGGTTCCAGGACTGTTCGAAAGGACTCTCTCAAGTTCCACTAAAGCACTCCAATGATTCTCAGATGGTGGCCTTCTAGGAAACTTCCTGATTCCTCCAAAACTTCCTAAGGCCGGTGACCACATCCATCTTGTTTACTTCTGAAATCGTATGTCTATAAATTGCTAGATCTTCATAAAGGTTTGCTGAAAGAGTGAATAAGCATCAGGGTTATGTCTATTTAAGCTACTAATTCTCTTCTCATATAGTTTGCTTATTTGGTGACTATCTGATAAAAATGGTGTGGGTTCAAAGTAGTAATGTTGGAAGTGATTGCAAGAAAGTTGAGAGACCAGGTAACTGTCCATGAATATGCATTTTAATTTCCTAAGAACAAGGGAGAAAAGAATGCTTTTCATTTTTATACATAATGACTGGTGTGAAGGAGGTACCCATACATCATGGATGCTCCCATCCTCTTCCTTTATTTTGAAGGAACACTGCTCTGGGCATGACAGATACACAACTACAGTCCACTTTCTTGGCATGTGTTTCTGAAAATCCATACACGTGTCTAGTGCTCTGAAAGCAGAGCTGTTGTTGGTGTTTAAAGAATAACAAAGAAAACCATTTAGACAAGATACCATGTCTGCATCTTATACTATGAATAACTACTATGAAGACAACAATATGCAATGTATCAATTATTGTAACTTTCCTATTAACCTGTTTTGAAACTGTCTCATTGCTATTTCTTTCTCAATAAAATTAAATAAAAAAAGAAAACATAGTAGTCAATAAAAATAACAGATGTGGTCTTCAAGTTCTCCCAAAGTCCCAAAAGGCTTATTTTTTCCCCCGAAATGTACCAGTCACAGATAGAAGCAAAAACTTGCCCTCTATTAATACAATTGATTTTTCTAAAGATGACACATGCAAGCACATCAGACTTGCTAGAATTCTTCAGAAGGGACTCAAAGTGCAGTGTCTCGTGGCTGTGCAGTCACATGGAGCTTTCCAACAGCTCACACATTCTCTAACTACACAAAGGGGCAAAGGCCCTCTCTGGGGCCATTGTCTGACAAACAGACCAGGGTGGTCTTTGGGCTTCTCTTCTGATAGGAGTGAGGACAAGTTGGTTCTGCATATGGAAGGCATCTGGTAAAGGCAAGGACACAATGAGCATTAACTCACGTATTATTTATCTTCATCAAAATTTTTGACATTGTCTGTTTAAGCAGGATTATCCTGCTTTGCATCTTGTCCTACCAATTTTGATTTTAATCTGGAGTCACATATGGGTCCTTACAGTGGAGTTCATTCACCTTCCCAAAGTCAGCTAAGCACTAATTTTCCAAGAAGCCTTACAGTGCTATTTTAATAGGAGAGCTCCTAAGAATCACTTTAAAATATCTCAAGGGCTGGGGAGACAGCTCAATGGTAGAAGTGCCTGCCCATCAAGTGCAAGAACCTGAGTTCAATTCCCATACTTCATGCCCTGCCAGCTCCAGAACCCTGGGGTGCGCACTGTCAGCCACCAAAACTGGGTATGGTAATGCACCTGTAATCCAGTGCTGGAGAGGCTGAGACAGAAGGATCAATATGATTCTGAGCTGTGTAATGAGACCCTGTAAATAAACAGGCAGTGAGATAGCTTAGTGGACTAAGCTCCTACTTAGGCAAGCGTAGGACCAGGGTTGGATCCCCAGTACCATACGCTTCACTGGCCCCGCCCCTTGGGGCGTGCTGAGCCTCTGGGCTTGGTGGCATAAAACTGTAATCCCAGTGCTAGGGAGGGTGAAAACAAGAGGATCACTAAGACCCTGTATCAAAGATATTTAAAAAAATCTGAAATCAAGTATACAGGTTCTTCACCTGTTATGATTTAGATCTAAACTGTTCACCCAAGCAAGTGCTAATGGGTGTGTTAAAGGCTTGGTTCCCAAAGCCACAAAGCTCAGAGGTAAGGCTTTGGGAAGACAGTTGGATTGTGAGGGCTGTGACTTCATCACTGGCTTTATAATCAGATAGCACTGGCGGCCTGGCAGAAGAGGCTATAGGAGTCTGACGGGGAGCTACACATCTCATGCCCAGGCCCTTCCTCTCTGGCTCACTCCTTCTCTGCTCCTTCATTCTCACAAGTTGTGCAGCTTTTCACTACCATGCTCTTCCACCTCTGACCATGGGCTTAAATCTCTGAAGCTCTAAGCTCAATAAACCATCCCTCCTTTTAAAATTGATTTTCTTAGATATTTTGACACAGTGAAAGAAATCTGGTACATTTTTAAAAGGGGGATAAAACACTTTTCCATCTTACAAAATTACATAAAAATCTTGCCCATTTAGGATGCTTCAGAAAAGAGTTTATGCAAAACAGCTCAGTTTCTCAGAGAGTTGAAGGACTCTAGAGTTTTTTTTAAATGTAAATATTTTCCAAATATACCATATACGTCTTGTGATCAAATAAAGCACAATTTTCTCAATAACATTATTGAAAATACCAGATCATGTACATAAATTAATATAGATCAAAATACTAGGTTACCTATTTGATCATAGGTGAAAATATACATATTCTGTGGACCGTGGAAGAGGAAGGCTACTGTTTGACCCTTATAGCACTGTGAAATTTGTCCTCTCAGAAGCACTGCTGAAATCAACTTATTTCTTTTATTTTTATTTTTTTAAAGAGTGCAAGTTAGAATCAAAACAAAAAATTACAAGTGATGCAGATTTTCACTTAACAAAGTAATATGAATTTCACAGCACTTGTTGTAATACATAGTGTTGTCTTTCAACCAGTTATTCACGCTACCAGATAGATGCATGTAAAATTGGAAGAAGAAAAAAAAGAAATGTGTAAGACATTAAGAACAGAAAAAGTACAAACCATTGAGAAAAGGAGATAAAACTAATTAAAGCATTCATTAACTGTTTCTTTCCACAATCGACTTACTTTGGTCACATGCAGAACCACACAGAGTGGCATGAAGTTTAGAGGAATACAGTGCAATGTTATTGTAAAGGACCAGTCAGTATGCCAAAGGCTGGAGCAGCTTCCTATCGAATGGCTGTCTGGTCCTCACACTATGGGTGTCTTCTTGAAGGCTGCTGGCAGCAACCTTTGCCCCCTGCTGGACCACCAGAGCTGGAGGCTCTCAAGGGCTGCTGCCATACACACTTACCCACTGGCATTAAATTTATTCAGGGTTGGAAAGGAGCAATGCCCTCGGCCACTTCACAGATCTGAGTTCTGGATGGTGGTGAATTTTTCAGTACTTCGCTTCTTTTTGCTGAACTATTCTCAGAAAATTATTTGGAGAAATAAATTGCTACAGTCTTTTTGAAAGGGCAAATTGGCATTCATTCTTTTCTCCATATGGCTACAAAGGAACTAGGGAGCACTTACTTTTTGCCCTAGCAAGTGACTTCTGAGAAATCACTGGCTATATGAACACAGGATGTGCAAAGAGTTTGACCACACCAGTGACTATGAAAGTTAAACCTCATTAAACCTCTAGGGTTAAATGATTGATTGAAAAATATAAAAATTCACACAATGGAAAACTTTTGACATTAAAAATTAAAAATAATTTCTACTATTACTATGAAAAGATTTTTATAATATATTGTTAAGTAAAAGAAAACAATAGGCTTTGAAAATACCTGTGGATATATGTAAGAAAAACTCTGGCAAGATATATACTCTAGGGGCCAGGGAGATAGCTCAGTGGAATAAGCGCTTCCCTGGCAAGCACAAGGGCCTGAGTTCAATTCCTAGTTCCGCCAAAAAAATAAAAAATAAACAGTATACTCTAGGTTCCCAAATAGTTCTGGGAGCTCTTAGCATTTCAGTATTTTTCCACAATTCCTTCAGGCCAAAATAAATACCTAATAGTACTGTTTGTTAAGTAGCTTGGCCCACACAACATAATCATATATATATTATAATGATTTATTAGCCCTTTGGAAAAAAATGACACAATAATAGGTACTGTTTTTGTCTCCTTCTTAAATAACCTTAAGGTACAGGGTCTTGCTATGCAGCTCAGACTTGTAGTGGTCCTCCTGTCTCAGCCTCCCCAGCTCTAGGATTATAGACATACACCACCATGCCTGGTTTTGGGGTCAGCACAGTGTGCCCAGGGTTCCAGGGCTAGCACAGCATGCAGTACTAGGGATAGAACCCAGGTCTCTGAGTTTGCCAGGCAGGCACTTAGACTGCTGAGCTATCTCCCCAGGCCACCTTAAGGTAATTTGTTAATAGAATGTGTACATCTGCTATATATTTTATAACTTCACATCTCGGGATTGGAATAGACCCCACACCCTTATTTCCAGTGCAACGTGGTGCTCATTCCTTTTCACTCAGAATTTAGCAATCACTGAAAACTTGCATTTGCAGATATGTCACCAAAAGGAACGAAGTGCAGCCTAATCCTGACACTGGGAAGGACCTCCAGCTAACAGTTGGCACAGGGCTGTGCAGATGTGTTTCCCTTGATGATGAAAAATTCCTTGTGCCAACCCAGAGCTGCACACAGCATTGGCTATGGTGCCCCGGAGTACCCTGGCACACAGTCTGGGAGCTGTAACCACACAACGAGATCCAACAGTTGTTTTCGGTCAGATCATTGGCGATTTTTAAAAACAAGGTTTTCTGCTCTTTTTCCTAATAAACATGTTACTTTTTGTTATAATTAGAAAAACCATTAAAATGATTAAGAACTTCAAAAGTTCTGTGGTCCTTAAATGAAGCGATTCTGTTTTCCTCATTTTTTTCACACTGAAGCAAAGGCTAAACATAAACATTAAAAACGGAAAGTTTCAGATGGTGCTTTCGTGATTTAAAAAGAGCATGTGTGCGCGCATGCGCGTGTGTGCGTGCGTGCGCGCACGCACACACACACACACACACACATTCACAACTAACCTTGTGAAATAACTCCCTACGTGGAGTGCTTCCCTGATACTTGCATAGATTGGATCAATGCGGTCGCTGGTGTCAGGACAGTAACCCAGACATTCACCCCACTTCCTGCAGGGAGCCACTACAATTGCTCAACAATAGACTCTCTGTCCCTCCGCCGATGCACTTGCATCAGAGCGTGGTCCTTCCCTCGTGGGAACAGAGCTGTAAATGCGCCTCTACTCTTGGTGTGCAGAGCTTTGCTCTCTGGATTAACGGTGCTCTTTTTAAAGCAGTGCATGCTGCTTTTCACCCTGGTGTCCACTGCTGCTGTCTTTATAGGTCTCCGCTGCTCTTTTTGTTCCCTTCTAGTTACTTCTGCCCTGTTTGTCAGTTTTCATACTAAAGAAATGAATGGCCTTTTATACCTTCCCCTATTGGAACTTTCCAAACCAACTTAGTTAAGCATAATAGAATTTTAGTCCCCTTTGCTGTTTAGTTATTGGTGAGTATTTTGTTTGTCTTTGTTCTCATAATGGTTGGTAGGTAGAAAGGAGGATTTTCCAGTTTAATGCTATGTTTAAAACCTGATTTTTTTTTTTTTTTGAAGCTTTGGCACCACACACTTGAAGTTCTATTGTGGTCAATTCTATTTATTTATTTAGGAGGTACCCAAGGATTTATACAAAGTTTTTCAATTTAAAGACTTCTTTAAATATGCCAGTCAATTTCAATTTAGTCTTTACAAATTTGTTAGAATTAATAATGGTGTAATAGATAATACATAATAAATAATATTCTCAGGCAAATGCTTGCATGAACTTAAGTCTTTAGCATATTATTTTTTAAAAAATGGTAAGTCCAAATCCTCCTGTAAGTACTGACTAGTTTCCTGCTGTACTTACAATCTTTTAATATATCGTATATTTTATCCATCCACCTTGTTAATTGCCTGTCTTCTCCCACTAGAATGCAAGCTCAATAGAAGTAGGGATTTGTTTTTCTATTTTAATCATTGATTTATCAAATCCTTGGCACCTAAAATATAGGAGCTCATTAAGTATTTTCATAAAGTAAGTGAGTCAATAAGGAGTTCTCAAAGATCTTTTATAATTCCATTTCAAAAAATGAAATTTCTTAAAAAATGAACATTAATATTTATGTAAACCAACTATACATTAAGTAGCCATTATTGGAGTTCTTAGGATCAAAATTTTTCAGATTTTTGGAATATTTGTATAGATAAGCTTAACATCCCTATTGGAAAATCCAAAATCCAAAACACACCAAAAATCAGCATTTCGATTGCTCAAAATCTTGAGATATGAAGCATTTTGGTTTAGGGATGCTCTATTTATACATTTTGTTTTTAGGTGAAAATGTAACTTCATTGTGATATCAAGTCAACTATTTGCGCTAAAACACAGAAATGATTAAAAAAAAATCTAAATTATTGCTTTCCTTCTGGAAAACATTTCAATTTTCAAGCAGAGAGGGCTTGTAATTGACACAGTGTGGCAAATGTATGTAGCACACTTTAAAGTCTGGGGTGAGCATGAAAACTATTTTTCAAAGCACAAAAACTATAAAATAGTAGTAGCAGTTGCTAAAGTCAGAAGCAAGAAGCAAACCAGAACCCATGAAGAGAAGACTGACTTACCTGAGGCCTGATGCTGTGTGTCCTGGGGACACCAGCTAATTTGGGGGACAAAAGTCAGCTGCATGTCTACACTGGTTATGAAGGTCAAAGGCAACAGCCCCCAAAGGTAAAATTCATTGGACAAACTAAAACAACAACAACAAACTCCCAGGATGATTCTTGGAAATGAGAGAGGGGGAAAAATGCAAAAAATTTCAAGCTTAGAAAATTTCATTCTGACCTTTATAGTGTAGCAGCAGAAACAACATTTCACAGTGGGTACTCTCCGAAACCCAAACATTCATAGTAAACTGTCCTGGTAAGGAAAATGCAAACCTCTCTAGAATAATGAACTTAGGCGCTAAATGACAAAGGATGTTCATATAGAGGTCCAAATAACTGAGCTCACATACACCAATCACAAAACACACAAGGAAGCAAAGTCATGGGAAGAATGAGGAGCAATGAGCTGTACAATCAACCCTTCAGAGGCTGCAGACACTAAATGTATCCAACACATAATACAAACACATCAAAGTGTTAAAAAAAGAAAAGGAGATTCCAAAATGTGGACAAAAAAGAACAAGACATAAAAAATGAATAAGTGGATGTGAGAAACAGCCAAATATAACTTCTAGAAATGAAAATGTAATAACTAGATACTCAGTGAATAATCCAATACTAAATTAGATGAAGCTGAAGACAGGATCAGTGTATTTGACAGATGAAAAGAAATTACATTTAGTCTTGTAGAGAAATAGAAAAGAGGCAGACAACATGGAAGAAAATGAAAGGTGGAGTCCAAAAAGAAGAACAGAGAATGTGAGGAACACTAGAAATGACTTTTTTCCTGAGAGTTTTTCCAGAATCAGGAAAACAATGAATCTTAAGGATGTTACCAAAACAAAAGCCTCATCTATTTATAGCCCTGTAAAACTGCAGAACACCATCATTTTTAAAAAGCAGATAATCCACAAGTGACTTGTAGATTGATAGCTCATCTCTTGACAGAAAAGAAACATACAGGTGAATGACTTTAAAATGTTGAGGAGGGTGGGCTAGAAGCTCCGGGAACTAAAGCGCCTGCTCAGGCAAGCGTAGGCAAGTGCAGGGACGCAGTTAGATCCTGGCACCACGTGCTGCACAGCCCCACCCCCAGAATAAAAAGTAAAAAATAAAATAAAATGTTGAGAAGCGTTCATACTAGATATCAAGCTATGTATTTAGTTGGCAAAACTACCTTTCATAAACAAGGACAAATAAAAGGCATTTGGGGGCAAACAAACAATAAAAGTTTAGACTGTATTATGGAAAGTCTATAGAGTGTATTTCAGAAAAAAAGTGATGATGTAAGAAAAAAGTAGTGAGCAAAAAAGTGGTAAATATATGTCTAAACTTAAGTGAACAGGAGCCACACAAAACAGATGCTGACAAATGGTTATAATTAGTAATATAAAACATTAGATAAAACAATAATCACGGCATATCAGGTTGAAAAGGAATGATCAGAATTAAAGTTTTTTAATTTGAACTGTTTAGCAGGACACCCTGGTGTCCATTGTTGCTCTTTTCAGTCTTTTTTTTTTTTTTTTTTTTTTTGTGGAATTGGGGATTGAACTCTGGCCCTTGCATTTGCCAGGGAAGTGCTTATTCCACTGAGCCATCTCCTCAGCCCCTCTTTTCAGTCTTTTCTGGTTATTTCTGGCCTGTTTGTCAGTTTTTGTACTAAAGAAATGAATAGCCTTTCAACCGAAATGAAGGAAGTGAAGAAAAACAGAGTTCGGAAAAAGCAGGACAAATTGAAAACTAAGGTGGTAAAAATGAATACAAATGTGTTAACATAATCAGCATAACCTATTAAATGGTAGAAATTGAAGCTTTTGGTTAAAAGATCCAGATTGCTGGCTTAAATGAAAAGAGCAGAAAACATAGCCACACAGATTTGCAAGTGAATATTTGCAACAGATTATAATAGCCTCAAACCGAGACTGGGGAGATGGCTCAGTGGAATAAGTGCTTCCCTGGCAAGCACAAGGGCCTGAGTTCAACCTCGGATTCTGAAAACAAACAAAACAAAACAAAACCACAATGGCCTCAAACTGGAAACAACTCAAATATGCATCTAGTAGTGAATGGGTAAACTGATTGTGGTATATCCATCCAACGGAATGAAAGCTAAATATAAAGGTATAAAATTCTAATCTATCTAACTCATGTAAGGATATCAAAAGCATTATGCTAAGTACAAAAGTCAAACACCAAAAGCTAGATATTGTATAATTTTATTTGTATGACATTCTAGGTTTTTTTTTTTTCTTTTTTTCTTTTTCAGAACTGGGGATTGAACTCAGACCCTTGTGCTTACCAGGGAAGCACTTATTCCACTGAGCCATCTCTCCAACCCCCTTGTATGACGTTCAAGGAAAGACAAAGCTATACTGATCAAAAACAGAGCAGAGGTTTCCTAAGGCCACGGTGAGAGAAGGAAACTGACAGCAAAGGGCACAAGGAACTCTGCTGTGATGGAAACTGTCTGAGTCTTTGTTGTGCTGGTGGTCACAGGGCTGTGCGCTGAGCTGGACACTTCGAAGTGTGCAAGTTTTGCTGTGTGAGAATTATATTTTGGTGGATTTAGTGGGAAACACGAAATCCAGAGTTGCAAAAGACAAATCTAAAACTGGATTTTGTGTTTCCTACTAGGTTTACCAAGGTAAAATTCTGTCTCAGAGAAAAGGATGTTGGAGAAAGATATATGCAGACAAATACTACCCTAGAAACCTAGTTCTGCTAAATTAAACATACGTGAAAGTATTTTAGGCAAAGAGATAAAAGAGATCATAACATATTGATAAAAATATAAATTTAATTCAGTAGGAAAGCATAGGAATATTCTGTTCCTAAAACAGATCTTCAAAATACACAAAAATCAAAGTCACAGAACTTCATGGAAAAACTAATAGGATAGTCATACTTGCAAAAATCTTGAACAAAATATTAGCAGCTCAAAACAATATACCCTAGTTTTGGTTATTCTCATAATTAAAGACTGCTTCAACATCACTTTATAACTAAAACTCTTAGGAAAAAAGGATAGAAAATAGTCTACAGCTAGAGAAAGTGTAACACATCAAAATCCTATAACAAATATACTCCATAGTTCAAGTAACTACCTTAAAATAAGGTTTTTTTGTCTACTACAACTTCTGTATAACACTGGAGAGTCCAGCTAACTAAATAAGTCAAGAAAAAAGAAATGAGTATTATATGAAATAGAAAGGGAAAAACCCAAAACTGCCTTTACTTGCAAATTACAATAATCTCTCCCTAAGGAAAACCCGAAAGAATTTACATAAAGTTTTCATTAGCAAGAAAGGCAGGGGCGGCGGTATAGCTCAGCGGACTAAGCGCTTGCTTAGGTAAGCTCAGCAGCCAGGGTTCGATCCCTGCTTCCGCTTGCTGTGCCGGCCCCTGCCTTCGGGTGCGCTGAGCCGGTGATGGAGTCCGGGTGTGGTGGCATGCACCTGTAATCCCAGCACTAGGGAGGAAGAAAGCAGGAGGATCTCTGTGAATGTGGGCTGCGTAGTGAGACCCTGTGTACAAAAAAAAAAAAAAAAAAAAAAAAAACCTAAAAAATAAGAAGGGCAAGAGGTTGCTATATACATGCTAAAGTACACAGCCCATCAAGAGTGCAATGGCTACATAAATGATGGAATAATAAATTTAAAATATTATATGGAA
The DNA here is from genome assembly GCA_004027165.1 of Ctenomys sociabilis. Taxonomy (NCBI): domain Eukaryota; kingdom Metazoa; phylum Chordata; class Mammalia; order Rodentia; family Ctenomyidae; genus Ctenomys; species Ctenomys sociabilis. The sequence continues at coordinate 108,120 of PVKA01002451.1, read as the reverse complement.
ATAAGATAGATAAACTAGAGCTACATTAATCAATGTGGATGAAATTCAGGACATAATGTTTTGGGGGTACGAGTCTATTTATACAAAGGGTTCAAATAATACAGGATAAAGGAAAGTAAGAGAATGACTAACTCAAGATTCACAGAAGAATTCAACACAAATGAGATATATAAAGCCTTCAATAGTGGGGGTAAAAAAAAAATAGGGATAATATTTCTGAGGTGGGTGAAATGCATAGATGCTTCCTTTTTTAATTTCTTAAGTTAAAAAATTCTCATGTGTGGGGCAGGGAGATAGTTTAGTAGAATAAGTGCTTGGCTGGCAAGCACAGGTTCCTGAGTTCAATCACTGGTACCACAAAAAACAAAGTGTAGCTATGTGTTACATGTTTCTTAGTGTGTGTGTGTGTGTGTGTGTGTGCGCGCGCGCATGCACACGCACATGCGTGTGCGTGTGGATGTGCAGGGCCTTGCTAAGCAGCTTGGACTCAGTGATCCTCCTGTTTTCAGCCTCCCCAGCACTGGGGTTAAAGATGCTCACCCCCACGCCTGGACTCAGTCACCAGCTCAAAGCGCCCAGGGGTGGGGCCAGTGTGGCATGTCTTTGCCAGGGATCAAACCTTGGGCCCTTTGCTTGCCTAAGCAGGCACTTAAGTCTGCTGACCTATCTCACTAGCCTGACATGTTTCTTTCTATAGGTATTATATAATAATTTGAAGTATTAAAATATAACGTTACTCAAGTTGGAAAACGCAGACTTCTTTTCTGTATTTAAGTTTCGAAATTAACATAATTTTTTTCATTTTGTAGGAAAGTTCAGAGCCTTCACTCCTAATACACTGAAATAATAATTAAAAAAAAAACCCTCTCAGTACATTTTAAATGTAGACAGCAAAATCACAGCTTGTATAATTGCCAGCAAAAGAAAGAAGAAAAATAACCAATGAAGAAGAGTTTAATGAAAAGGAAAAATATTTACTGATAAAGCAATAGAAAAAAGTTGAAGAAAATTTTCAGTTGAAAAAATATAATCTCTTCTTTTGAAAGAATTTTTGTTCAGGCAAAAATAATGAGCTGACCAATGTCACAAGGAGTGAAAATATTTTCTCAAAAATGTTTTAAAATGTCCAGTATAATTAAAATCATACACCCTACCAAAATTCTCCTGCAGAATTTGGTTCCTGGTATTCCAAAAGGTTAAAACATCTACAGAAAGAGTCTAAATCCAAACTTCTTTAATAAGGACTTATACTATCAACAGCCCCATCCTCCAAAGCCCTAGCCTCCCTTCAAAAAAGATCAAACTTCTGTTTAATCACAAAGTCTGCATTAAAAGCAGATGGAGAGTACAGCCTAGAACTCAGATTTGAGCTGTGAGGATCCATTTCTAGGTGCATTTTATTGTTGCTACTGCTGAGACTTGCAACAACCCACCCACAGGGCCTAGAAATATGAAAAAATTAAGTAAAATGTATTTGGGAAAAATTTAATCTTTATGTATTTATTTGGTACAGGGTCTCACTACACAGCTCAGACTCATAATGATCTTCCTGTCTCAGCCTCCCCAGTGCTGGGATCACAGGCATGCGCCACCATACCTGCTTTTGGTGGCCAGCACAGTGCTCAAGATTCTGGGGCTGGCATGCATGTGGTACTGGGGATCGAACTTAGGTCTTTGAGCTTGCCAGGCAGGCACTTACTAGGCCACTGAGCTATCTACCCAGCCTGAAAAATGTATTCTGAATGTATAACGTACTTGTAGATCATAGTCTATTTTATCTTTGTACACAAATGGTACACATTACCTACCCTTTCACATCAGGCTTGGGGACAGTGTTGGGACACCCATACCCTTAGTGCCCTCCTAAACCCCTTCCATTTCTCCTTCTTCCCCTTCTGTAAGCTTATTTGTCACCAGCTACCAATGACAGTATTTTGCTGTTTTTTTCTTTTATGTCTGTTTGTTCGCTTATTTTTTTGGTGGTATTCGAGATTGAACCCAAGACCTTTGCATGTAAATACTTTATTTTGAAATAGGATTGTCCTAAAAATTGCCAAATTTTGCAGGCTGAGTTAAGCATGTGATAGTCCTGTTTTAGCCTCCCAGAATGCTGGGATTACAGGAGTATGCCACCATGCCAGGCTTAGAATAATTGTTATAGGGCTGGGGAGATAGCTCAATGGCTTAAGTGCCTGCCAAACTCAGGACAAGTGCAAGGTCTTGAGTTTGAGCCCCAGGACCAAAAAAAAAAAAAAAAAAAAAAAAAAAAAAAAAAAAAAAAAAAAAAAAAAAAAAAAAAAAAAAAAAAAAAAAAAAAAAAAAAAAAAAAAAGAGTAATTGTTACAGAACACAAATATTATTACCGCGTTACTTCTAATTTTGTTCATCTTTTTGTATGGACCCATTTCTACACATAATAGCCTCTTCAGAAGATGTTGTCCTTCATATCATCTTTTTCGGCTTCTCTGGATACTGTAAAACATAGTACTATAAACCAAATGCAAGGCTATACTTTCAGGGATCATTTTTATAGTATGTTCATAAACCAAATGCATCTCTGTTATTATATGTTAAATTAATATTTAGTAATAAAGTATTACTGCATGCATCCATATACTAGTGTGTTATATTAGACTTTTTTTGAAAAACCCTTGTCTCAAAATTATTGCTCATCTTCAAAAATCTTTGAAATACGGCCATTCTTGAGGCTTCCCAGGCTGCTCTCCTCTGCAAACCTAATGTAGCCTGTTACATCATCACGTGTAACACTATTTATATCTATATGTACATATGTCTTTCCAACTGTACCACTGAGCACGTGAGAGCAGACACCATCGGCTTTTTCTTTGTGTCTTCACTGCTTAGCACAGCCTCTAGCCAATAAAAAGCTGTCATCTACTGAGCACCTACTGAACACCCTGCTTAAGTTTTCCTCATAGTGTCACCTAAGATCCCACAACTCCAGTTAGTGAGTCTGAGATTCAGACTAGGCCATCGGCCCCTCTCAGCTTCATTGTCTCCCAGTGCCTCTGGTGAAATACCAATCAGGGCTTGTGAAATCTCACTCAATTCATGCCCTGGGTTGAAGGCTGTGAGGTTCACACAGAGCACACAGGAGGTGTCAGGACATCAGGGGTCTCTGGTTCTGCCACTGAGCTCTCAGCTGCGCTGTACTCAGCTTTCTCTGGCCTCACTCTCCTCATCAGGGAGGCTGCAGATTCCCTACTGTTGTCACACTTACAACCCTCTACTGCCAAGAAGGAAGTCCTGCACACTGTAAGTCTTGGCTCTTTTTAATTATTTGCCTTGAGACAACTCTTCCTTTTCTGAAAAACTGCTTCTGAAGCAAGCAGGCTGACAGCGCATGGAGGTAGGATCAGGAAAATGTCTTCTCAGCTCCTTAGCCCAGGCGCAGTACCTGGAGCCTCCCCTTGCCCAAGTGTTGTGGACCAGAACAACACACCCAGGCGAAATCAGCCAAAGACACAGTTTCTGTGAGGCCTCTTCACAGAAGAGAGAACAAATAACACTGTGTCTAAACAGTGTGCAGGGTGTGATAACAACTGAACCTCCGCCCTTCTTCCTGGGGAAATGCAAAGCCAGCTGTGGCCTTTTCACAAGCTTCGGAGAGAATGACATGTCAGCTGTCGCTCTGAATTTCCTGGCTTTCTTCCACTCACCTTCCCGTTTTACCATTATCTAAGATGTGACATTTTGGCATCAATCCGCTATGTCTAAACATCACCCCTCACTCAGACGTCATGCTACACACACATACACACAACCGAATCCCACAGCTGTTCCTACTAGAAACAAACAAAAAAACCACCTTAACATTTCTGAAGGGAAAGACGTCTGCTCACAGATGTCTTCTGAGCCACACTTATGAGGTTTGTCTACTGGCAAGGGAGAATAAACGCTGACTATACTTGCTGTTCCTATTTACACACACTACTGGTTAAACTAACCGCTCCTTCCCACCTCCCGAAAAAGACAGCTAAGAAAACAATGTTCACCTGGAGGAAGAGAAACTAAGATTCTTTTCACTGTTCCTCTCCATCAAACTCTTGTAGGAACAAAAGTATTCACTGTGGTTTAAATACTTGTCACTCAAAAATAGTACCTAGAAATGCCATGAGTTTCCTATAACTTCACTTCTATTTAAGGAGATGTGCTGTATCAATGGTTTCTTTGGGTACAAAATGCAGAGTAGCTTGGTGGCGTTTTGGCAGTAGTACAGAAGAAAGTTGGTTTTTATATGCACATGCCACGTTCACCTTCCTGGTAGACATCGCTGAACGCTGGCCTGTGTTTCTATCAGCAGGATTGGTCGGGCTCCAGAGAGGAGCACAGATTCCTGAGTTCTTCATGTCAAATACCTGCTGTGCTGAGTGGTTCACATTTGCAACCCCCAACACAGCTCTAAGAGGTTTTTATTTAAGGTTTCATCATTTTACAGATGAGGAAACAGTTACACGAATGCTGAATCTGCAAAAGTGCAACTCGAACAGTCAGAATATGTGAAGTTTCTGAATGGAAACCAAAGAACAATGTATACTCTTTCACCTCTCCTGGAAAACCCTCCACTGTGTGTTTCCTTATATTAAGAAAAAAATATCCAAGGAAGTGGGTCACTGAAAAGTATCTATAAAATCTTAATAAAGATTTCAATGATCAGTCAAGTAAGCCAAAACTAAAGCCAAAACTAAAACCAAGGCATTACAAATGATAACAGAAACAAAGGTATGGTTCTGAAAAGAGGTGGGGAATGCTAGATTTAAGGAAAATAAATATATTTCAACTACTGCCCTCTCCTGGTGGCAGAACCAAAGGTATGTTTCCTTCCCTTAGCCCATGGGATTTCGAAGAGTTTCATCTAACTGAGCTATCAAAACCAAAAATGTAGATAAAGACTGTGTGTAGTTTCTCGAGGAGAACCAGTCTTGGTTCTAGGTTGGAATCAACTACTGTCCAGCTGGAAAACTCTAAGAAACCATTCACATCTTGTGCCTCTATTTTCTCTTTGGTGGAGAATAATATCTACTCTACTTACCTCAAAGGTCATTATGAGTACTCAAGAATACATGTGACTGTGCCTTGTAATACTCTAAAATCTAAGTCTTTTTGTTAATCAAGTTAAGCTATTTATAGCAACATCTGTTAAAGTTAAAGTTGCATTTCTTTAGTCCTATAACCCCACTCCTGGGTTATATCAGACCATATCAGTAATAGTGCTACGACCAGGGATGTGAACAAAGATGTTCATGATTTTGGTGTTGATAATGACTAAAACATCAGAACTAAAGTAAGCATCCACCAACAGCGGAATGGTGGAACAGATTCTATACCACTACAACATCTTATGTAGTCATTAAAAAGAATGTTCCAGCACTCTATCAGCTAAATGAAGAGATTTCTACATGATTTAGGTTATTTACTAATAAATGCTTTTTTGCAATGGGAGGCTCAGGGAATGGGCTTGTAAATATTAGGCTATTACTTTCCCACTGAGTAACATTCCCAAGACCTTATGGCATATGATTTTGGGGGGTGGGGCAAGGGGAAAGCAACATTTTATATATATATGTTATACACATATATATATATATATATAAAAGAGAGTTCCAAGAAGGCTTAGTGCATTTTTAAACTCTGGTAATTTCTCAAGTATAAACACTACTTACAAAAAATAATATTTGAAAGGTTATAAACATTTAACATTCTAAAAGAAGATTGTATTTCCTATAAAAATTCAACAGAGGGGCCGGGGAGACAGCTCAGTAGAATAAGCGCTTCCCTGGCAAGTGCAAAGGCCTGAGTTCAATCCCCAGTTCTGGAAAAAAAAAAAAAAATTCAACAGAAACTGTGGTACACAAAAATTAAGAGCAAAGTTTATTAGTCTAAATTCACAAAAGTGTAAAAGAAATATAAATAACAAAATTGAAACATTTCTTTCTCAAGTTTACAGTGAAGGGAGGAGTAGGCCAAGACCTCTCCAAGGGAAAGACTTCGTTCTAAGGGAATGAAAAAGCCTGCACAGTGATATCACAGGCATCTAGGTAAAATCATTTATATTTTATAGATCTATATAATTACATGCTTAGTTTCTTTAAAGAAAGGAAATAAACTTGCCTTCAGTCCCCCATTAAATAAATGATGAAGAACCAAATCTCGCACCTGGGTCTCTCTCTCTCTCACTGTGTGAGCTGAGCTCTGAAGATCCCAGGAGTCTGAACAGCTGGCAAGGCAATGACACAGTGTTTTTGCATCCTGTTAGTCCATCCTACCAGCCCTGAATCTAGCATCTCCAGGTCACCCCTGGGGAGCCTCAGGGGCTCTCTACAAACCAACCCACTGCCTTCCAAACTTCTCTATCCCCACCTGGAATGCAATAGTGCGGGGGGTGCAGGAGACAGTGCTCAGCCAGGCCTTTGGATGGATGGTGCAAGCAAGCTCTGAACCACATTTATATAATTTCAGTCACCACTGCTCTGAAAATCTCATCTCTTCATCTCTGAATTAAACTCACTTATCTTTCCTCTCTTTCTCAAGTAAATGAAAAATGGCAGCAACTTGCCAGTCACTGAATATGCACAATGCTTTCTTCTCTACATCTGTCACATACTGTTCCCTCTTTCTGGAATGCCTTTCATTTCTTTCTCTCATTGGGAAGCTCCATATTCTTAAAGATGCAGCTCCAACACTGCCTTGTCCATGAAGGTTTCCCTTTCTCTCCCAGGCAACACTGCTTCACCCAGTGCCCTTTCATGCAACTCAGGACCAACTTCTATCGGTGCTCACTTTGGCTTTGAGGATGGGTTCAGGTGCTGATCTTCCCTATCACCTCCTTTGAGCACCGAGGCTTATTTACCTCCATAAAAGCTCTTGGCCTCACCCTGTCCCAGCAGCCAGCATGGTGGCTGGAACATTGTATGTCTTTGGTTAAATGTTGTATTCATGGATCTGTGAGATTGGGAGATTATCAACTGGCAAAGCAGGTAGTAGTTCTGACACTTAGGCAAATGAACCTGCAATCTTACATACATATGGCCAAGAACCTCTTGCCTTAAATATCCTTATGAGGAAAGGGGATACATCTTAGACAGCTGGTTCTTTATGTGGGCCTTTCTTCAGTTCAGCAACAGCAAAAAGTGTTGAGAGCCAATGAAGCTGGAGATTGATCCTACGTGTGAGGGCAAGATGAGGCCTCATTGCCTAAAGCAGTCAAGATACCTCCGTCTTGAGAAAAAATTCTGCCTGGACATTGTGGGCTATTAGTCACTAGATAGCCTTGTGTCTTGTAACTTTGCAAAGGCATAAATAAAGGTCCCTACTGTTGGGAGGGTGAGATAGCTCCATGGACTAAGCACCAGCTTAGGCAAGCACACAGGGACCAGGATTTGACCTCCCTCGTGGCCACTGAGACTGGGCCACTTATAATTCCAGCACTGGGACGGCTGAAAACAGGAGGATCACTACAAGTCCGAGCTGCGTAGTGAGACTTTGTCCACCTGACCTCAGGTATCATCTCTTGTCTTTATTTTCTGAATCCTCTCACTGTGTTCTCTCCAGGACTACCCAGAGACCAACAGATTCCTACAAAAAGTGCTACATATTCTTTCCAATGTTGGTTTTGGTTGTGAAACCACCACACCTGGCTTGTGATGTGCACATGTGTGTTGTGTACACACCAGGTCAGCCTTTACCCAAGTGTGAGATTATTTACAGAAAATAACAATGGCTGAAAGTTACATAACACTTAGGATGATTATCTGTGGTATAGAGCAGATAGCAAATCAATCAGCTGGATTTATGCTTATTAGAACACCAATTTTGCAGTAGGGAGTCTTTTATTGATTGTGTGCTGTGACTCCATGTTCATATCATAAATTGTTGACTGTAGGTGCTTCCTATGAGAAATATGATCTTTGAAACTAATGGATCTAATAACATATATGTCTCTTAATATCCAGCAGAGATTTAGTAAGGCAAAAGTTTTAACAAGAACTGATTATTCTTGTCAATAACTACGAACAGTGTTTAATTAAGAAAATGGCCTTCATTTATTTCTACTGCATCAGCAAAGGCAGGAAAGCATTTAGCAAATTCATTTCCATTATCCTTAGCTTTCAGTTAGATAAGTTCAAATAGAGGAAGCTAATGTTACTAGGGTAACTCATTCTTCGCTGCCATTTTCCCCGCCCTGCTCCAGGGTCCTGCAAGCTGCTTCTAATCAAGGATGACTTCTGTTAGCTGTCAAGGATTAATAAGCTGAGCTAGTTAAAGAGTGATGGCTGGATTACATTCCAAGACCTCATATCATCCACACAGCAATTAGGTATCCACCTCCTGGGCTCTCTTGGGAATTTCAAAGGTGCCTCAGTCTACAAAGGAACAAAATTCAGAGTGATTTGAGAAACAAATTAACAACCCTTCATCATGAGAGGTGGCAGAGGGTGCCTCTCTTCATACGCATTAAGACATATGAGGAATAGGGCCAATTTATTTTCTGCCCACGTAACTGGTACAGCCATTTCTCTTCTTGTCTTTCTGAAAGCATAAAGGGCTCATAGGAGTGGTTTATAAGAAGTGCTCTGACCCACAGGTGAGGTATTCCTGAAATACCTTGAAAACTGCTGAAATAGCGAACAAGATAATAGTATCTTTTTAGTAAATGCCAGGCAAGATACTGATTAACTTAGTGGAGATGTTGGTCCACAAAATGAGTATCACTTTAACATCTCTTTATCTAGACTCCTCCTTCTTGGTATGCTCCTGCTGTGTGTATTTCTTTTTTAGATTCCTGTTTAAAAGGATTGTCTTTTGATGTCTGGGGGTAAAAAAAAAAATCTATTTTGGTGAAAAAGTATAACAGGTTGATTTTGAGCCACATTCTACATTCCAGAACAAATCTTACTATCCTGCCTAAATTCCTTCCATCTACTCCTTCACTTCCTCTCCTTAACTCACCCTTGCCCAGATCAGACATTGTGTTCCAATGTCCATTCTCAAGAAATGAAGGGGGCAGAAGAAGACCAGGCCCCAGGGGGAAGCAGAGGACCAGGTGAAGTTTTGTGAAAGCAATGGTTTCCCAGAGTACAAGGGCAACTGTTTCTAACACAAGGGGTACACCCCAGACTGCGGGGTACATCTATCTTCTAACAGGCTAAGTATGCTTCCTCTCACTCCTTGGAAGTCCCTTCAGACACTACCTGCCACCATGGTCAAGGAGGAAACATCAACTTACGCTGAAAGAAGTATAAATTCAAGTAGTTGATTATGGGACAGCCAGTGGAAATAGAAGACTGGTTACTTTTACAAGAGGCTTTTCATAACACTCATGCAACAATATCTCCTGTTGTTTATGTGCACAGATTTTAACACCTAGAGAACTCACAAGCATGTTAACCCCACGGTCAGTGGGACCATAGGGTGACTTCTTTAGAGACTGAAGGAGTTAAGAGTACCTCATTAGCGACCAGAAGCCACATGTCCACGGTATGAATGGTATGTAGCTGGGCAGTGCTCCAAAGCCTATGCTACGCTGCGTATCAGGAAGACTGATATAAACAAACGTGCATGTGTGCATGGAGCCTGATAAGCCAATGGGGGGAGATGGGCTGAGAACAGCTCCCCAGCCTGAGGAAAACGCAGAGCTGGGCGACTTTCCACCTCACGTGCACAATAGCTCTGTTTAGGAAGTGGGTTTGGATGGGCAGTGAACACTTAAAACGGTCCTTTGACTTTCTGTACCTTAAATGATTTTTAGGCACCTTACAGTTGGATTTTCAACTTTTAAAATATCCTGATTTTATAAAACCTCTAAAACAGTGCTCCAAATTTTTAAATATGAAAACATAGAAACATACACTATGAGAAAAGTGCACAGCAAAACTGCATATGTAGATCTAACTTATGCAAAATATATAGATACATGCCAAGAAAAAAAACATGCCAAGAAAAAAAAAAAACCCACCATATAGTTTTCTGTTGGTGATGGACTTAATGTATGTGATTTTTTTTATATATATTTCACTTTCCAGGTTTTCTAAAATAAGTATGTGCTACTTTAAGGTCAAGAAAATAACCAAATTATTTAAAAATAATGGTAATTATCATCATTATTAATCTTTTTTTATTTATTTGGTACAGGGTCTCACTACACAGCTCAGACTCATAGTGATCCTCCTGTCTCAGCCTCCCCAGCACTGGGCTCACCGGCGTGTACCACCGTACCTGGTTTCAGTGTCCAGCTTGGTGCAGGGTTGGCATGGCACGCCGCACCATACTGGGGATTGAGCCCAAGTCCTTGAGCTTGCCAGGCAGGTGCTTGGACTACAGAGCTATCTCCCCAACCCCCCAAATTTGAAATTATTCTCTGTGTGAAATGACTCCTGAGGAGAGGTTTCTCGGGTTGGGGGAGGTGGGGAAAGCAGACACAATTAAATGGAACAGTTCAGGTTAACGAAATGATAAAATGAATTTGTCTTCATGTCTGCACTCATGAGTATTTTCTGTCTTATACCGCAAACTCCATGACAGCAAGGGCTGTATCTAATTCTGTGCAGTGTTTGATTCAATTAAAAATGTAGCTAGAACACAATTTTTTATGATGACACAAATGCACCTGACTCTTGTTCATTCTAGTAATCGACTCTGAAGGCTCTTTAGTGGTACTGGCCCAGCACAGACGATGAACACCTCCCAAACCTGTTCCTACCTCATCCCCTGCTTTAAACCCCACAGTAATGATGACCTTTGTTTGGCAATGTATGCCTTCATACAAAAGATTGACCCTCTACTACATTTAAAGTAGAAAAGAAAACAATGTGGTAATTTTCTCTGCTGTGGCCCATTTCATTGTTATAAAATGGCTGTGAACCTGAGGATAAGTTAACAGTTTGATTTTCCTACTAATTGAAACTACTTAATTGCTCACTTAGCCACTAGGATTAATATAAAGCAATATGGGAACCCAAGAAAGTTTCCATGTAAGAAACAAAACCGAAGTCAAATTACTCCTACCATATTGGAGTTATAACCAGTGCAGGTTCCATTTAGAGTATTTTCTAGACACCTTGAAGTTCTTCCAAACTCCCCCAATAAAATCAATCTTACTGTGACTTTAGAGGTCACTCTCAAGATGTACTCTGAAATCTACAAAAATATGGCTGATTTTTGTAGTATATCTTTGGGGAATGTTATTCTTACCAGATATTTAAACAACAGTGTATCAAATTTGGCCCCAAATAGTTCCTTTTCAAGGTTACTAAACAGGCAGGCAAATGGGAAATCCCAGGTGCTTATTACATTCACTGAGCCAGAGAAGTTAGTTTTTGAGAACTCCCTGACACCTGGCCTCCCCTGCATCACAATGGCTAATTCACCAAGTGTTCTCTCCAGGTACTGAGCACTAAGTGCTTTATGTGTGTGAGCCACTCAGTCCTCAACAAAGCCCTGGAAGGTGAGTGTTTTTATCAGCATTTTAGAGAAGGTTTAGGAAGAGGTGAAGAACCTCTATGGCAGAGGTGGGACCTGAGGTCTGCTTAACTATCAGGGTACGAATGCTTAACCATTACAGACATGTTGATTTCAGAAGGCTAATTAAGTGTAAAATCAAAAACAGTGGGTAAATATAATTATGCCACTTTTAATTTGAGTCTGTTGGATATACACAGCCGTCTTACTCTGTATTAACGAGGGAGCACTATAGTAAAAAAAAAGCGAGACCACAAAGTCTGCCAACAGAAACCTCCTAAGATCATTTACTAAAGTAGTAACTGGAGTTTCTTATAGAGAACCTGGCAATATGGAGGCTTGGGTGTGGCCACCTGAGAAATCTGGAGGAAACAGAGGCAAACTTTACCAAATTTCCTATTGCACAATAGAATCTGTCTCTGGAAAGCACCCCCTAAACGGAAGTATCTGTCAAAGTAAAAATAAACTAGGTTAACAGAATCTGAAAAGTACAGACTGGGTGAGATTCATACTTCTCTCATTGGCTGTGGTACATACACACACATTGTTGTCTGGTATATACATATACACACATACATACATACATACCCACTCAACTTTTCATCCCAATTTGCAAAGCACAGGCAAGAGCTAACATCATTTTGCAGTAATGAAGCAGAGCCCCAGTGGGGCTTTTGGCTGCCTACTCCCAAGAATGGGTCACCGAAAGGCAGCGCCCAGTGAGGGCTCAGTTTGCACAAAAAGACACTATTTACATGTGTCCACACAGAGATGGGTTATTCCACTTAGGGTTATGAAAGCCAGATTAACAGATTAAGTGAAATGTTTACTGGCCAACCTACACTGGGAAATATAATCTCCCCAAAGAGCCAGGATTGGATTATCTACCATTTTTTTCACTGAAGGTATTTATTGAGCAACTGCTATGGGGGTTAGGATCTAGCCTAGACATTTTTTCTTGTAGCTCTACAACAAATCCTTGAAATACTCTGAGTGCAGGGTGGAGCCCCAGAGGCAGGGGCCCATATGGTTAGAAGCAAGGGAAGTTTCAGTAGGGCCTAGCCTTCCCATCAGGGAGGTCACTGGCTTTAACACTGAGTGATCCCAGGGCTCCAGATAGATGCCATCAAGCCTAGGGACTAAAAGTGCATGTGCATGGGTGACACAAAGATGTCAGCTCATCTGAACTGAGCAGGAAGAGTCTTAGACATTTCAGCCTCCTGACTCTTTTTGGTGGCTGTCACATAGACAAGCAACCAGCTGTTTGCTTGTGACATTAATAGGCTACAAAATACTATAAAATTTGTGAAGTGGTAAGTTTTATTAACATCTTCTGTATGTATTTTGATTTTTTCTCCTGGGCTATCAGTGGTCACACCATGGATCTGTCCAAATGTGAGTTAACATCTGGGAATTGTATCTATAGCTAATTACAGCTATTTTTATATTGATATGTGCTGATTTCAGTTTCAAACAATATTTTCTCCTACTGTTCCTTGCAATTCAAATTTTGAGGGTGTTCAGTATTTAGTACCTGGACCCTGACTTATTTATATCTATTAAAAACACAAGTATAGATACACATGCTAAAATACATGTGCTATACTGTGCAGTCATTCATGACCAAAGGCACACTGATAACTTGTAAACTTATTCTAGTAAACAGAATCAAAAGTTATAGTTAATACTATTTTCCTAGTCACTCTGAAAGATTTGACATAATTATCATACTATTAATCTATCCCAGAGAAACTACAAAAAGTGACTTGAAGTATGAAAGGTTCATATTAAGTAGCTAAAATAAAGATTAAATATAGAAATAAAAGAGGCCCTGTGAATATTAAGAAAGGAATAAAATAACATCAGTGTCTACAGGCCAGATCTGAACACTTTGTCTTTTTGATTTTGAGTTTTGGGCTCAGTCCAGTGAACAACCTTGATAGTGACTGTTCACAACAATTTTGGAAACAAATAATGTGATTGTGGTCTACCATGATTTCTCTCTTCTAACAAAGTTGCCCAAGGAAATAGAGTCAATATTTTAAAATTTTCAACAGAAATTGAGAGAGTAAATGGTTCCAAAACACACAGGCAGACATCTATACTAACAAGTCAAAAGCAAAACTTAAAAATCTACCAACAGAAAACTACAAATGTAGTATTTGGAGAGAAAAATGTAGGTAGATACCATTGATCTTTTTAAAAGACATGGCTAATGATCCAAAAGTAATTGAGCTTTGCTGGAGCATAATAGAATGGCATTTCAGTAATTCACGAGTCCCACATCAAGAGTGGCCTTCCATGTGCTTGAAACTGAACAGCTAGATAAAGACACTATTTAATTCTCTTTCTTTCCTACCCAAAGCAGGAAGGCTAGAATTCCTTTTCCTAATTCATCAATCCATTCATTTGGTGAGCAACAGGGTTCTTCTTTCATGGTGGTTCATCTGCTGAGGCATGACAGGTGAGAAAGCCTCCAGGCTGGACAACACAACTGCACAAGGACCCAAGGAATCCAGCCTGATCTCAGACGCCCCTGCTTTTGCATGTCTATTACTGCTGAACTTTGGTGTCTTTTTTGGCACTAATATTCCAGTGTCTGAGATTTCCAAGAAAGAAGTCCTATATTAAATGATTCTTTACCACTGCAGATAACAGGAGAAATCTAGACTGGAAAAAAATATATTCATTTATGACCAAAATGTGACTCAATTCTAATTGACTTGTGGTGCCTGGGCTCTTGTTAATAGCAAAATTTTGTCACTATCACAAATATCTGTTTAAAATTTACAGAACACTTATGTTAGGGAAGACAGACTCAGATATCTATAGTAAAAACATTCCAAATTTCCCTTCTATGTCATTTGGCCAAAAGGGGACAGAATGTATTAATTTCCTCATCTACTGGGTCTATGGTATTTTGTGCACAATAAGTGTATGGATAACTAGAATGCCAGGGTCCCTACTGATCACAGAGACATCCGACTTACTGATTTCTTGGTGTGCAGAAGCTCTTCCTGAGGAACCTGATATGACCTCTGCACTATTCTCTCTCCAGACAAGGTGTGTATACACACTTCTAGTGTGTGACAGACAGCCTTGAAAGCAACTAAGGCTGAGACACCAGGCTGACCTGTCCTCTAGAAAGGAGATGTCACTCCTCTCTAATGCCATTCATTCATTTTACACAGGGAGACACAGGTTTCAAACAGGGGATGCGACTTGAGTATGGTCACTCAGCAAAAATGATGAGCTGAGCAACCAGATGAAACTAAAACTATGCCTGTATCCAGCAAGTCTGCATTCACCAGAAGTCAAGCTCACCGCATTGCTTGGGAGGGCAAAAAGGTGGAGAGGAGTATGCATTTCTGAGGGCTGTAGCCAAGCTTCTCAACAGGAAATCAGCAGCTTTTCTTCATCTTGCCCTCCACCACTAGGATTAAGGTCAAGGTTGCCTTTCCCTGTGCTTTCCTCAGCAAATCAGCATTCCCTACTGCAAGTGGGTACAGAAAGGGGGCAAGAAAAAGAGCATTCAGGGAGTGGGGAGATAGCTTAGTAGAATAAGTGCTTGTCTAACAAGCACAGGGTCCTGAGTTTAATGCCGGTATTGAAAAAAAAAAAAAAAGAGCATTCAGTAGAAACTTATTTTAAGGAACTCTAACTAGAATCTAAAGAAATCTAATTTAGTCACACAAGAGACCTCTACGTAGTATGTGAATCAATGAGTGCTCTTTTATTTAGGAAGCAATAGTCTACTGAAACATCAGCAAGTATAATGATCAGATGAGACAAATTTCCAACTACTATGTCAATTTGTTCATTGGTAAATGCCTCGTTCTTTCAAGAACTAAAACATTCTGGGATCTTGCATTTGGCTTTAGCTTAGTAACTTCATTCAATATATTTCATACTTAATTCAACAAATATTTTCCTTAAAAAACAATGTCAGAATGGAAATGTGTGTGGGTTTTACAGTTAATCCTATTTAAACATTGGATCTACTTTATCTAGACATGTGGTTTTGGGCTCCTTACTTAAGGATTTTTTGAACCCTTTCACCTGGAAAGCAGAAGTAATATCACTTATTCACACATTAGCAGTGAAATTTAGCCATAGTACAGTGAATTATAAATGAGCTAATATAAAGTCTGGTTAAAATTAGGCAGTCAGTTAAATGATGACAATTGGGCTGGGGAGATGGCTCAGTGGAATAAGCGCTTCCCTGGCAAGCACAAGGGCCTGAGTTCAATCCCTGGTTCTGCCAAAAAGTAAATAAATAATAAATAAGTGATGACACTTAAAATAATGATTTTATTAAATATCCATGAAGGACAAATATTCTAGACCATACTTCACTGTTGGGATTTTTGACCAAGAGAAAAGCTTCAGTATAGTACTATTGTTGGGTTTCAAACAGTAATTAGATTAAAATAGTGTTTTAAAGGAACAGAATAATAAAACTGCAAGATAATGGTTTTGTCATGAAAGTTCATGACTAAAATCTTAAATATTATAGTTCAGTATTAGTGTACTTTCACAGTACCTACTAAGTTTTCAAACTGTATCTACTTATCTTTTTCAAATTACTGCCACTCTTGAAATTTCTTACAAATTACTTTGAGAAGCTCAAAATTTGCGGGGGAGTTATTTTTCTCATGTGTTCAGTATTTTCTAAAGAATAAACTTGAGCCAGGCATGGTGGTTTATCTAATATCCTAGCACTGAAGGCTGAGGCACAAATCATTGCAAATTCAAGACCATCCTGGGCTACAAAGTGAGCTCAAGGCCACTGAACTGCATAGAGAGACCTTGTCTCTGAAAGAAAGAAAGAAAAAAAAGAATAAACTTATTCAATAGGCAAATCTAAATAATGTTAGTAGTTCTAAATGTAGAAAATTCATGATACTTACTGTAATTGAAAATGAACATTCAAAGCAATTACCTAGTCACAAAATCCACATTCAAAACGACTAACTTGGGCTGGCCAGAAAGCTCAGCAGACTAAAGTGCCTGCTTAGACAGACTCAGGGTCCATGATTCAATCCCTGGAGTTCTGTGCTGGCTGCGCCCTGGAAGCACGCTGAGATGACAACTGAGACTCAGCATCGTGGCATGCACCTGTAATCCCAGCGCTTGGGAGGCTGAAAACAGGAGGATCACTATGAGTCCGATTTACATAGTGAGACCCTGTAGATCCTGTGCTAAATGCATTATAGAGAAATGACTAATTTGATAGAGGAGACAAGCCTTTCATAATTAAATACCAAAGTCTAGCCACTTGAGACAAGCATATCAGGTTATATATAATTGCCCTCTGTGCTCACAATATCCTTTTTTCCCCTCTGAATGCTTTGCATTCAGGTGGCCATACAACAAGTTAGCATCAAAAAAATATAAGGAGAAAAGGTATTGCCTAATTTTTCAGTAATAATAGAACATATAACCAACAAAAGCAAGCAAACAAACAAAAAAACTTAATTGTGCTGTAGGAAATCAGGCTAACCCACAATACATTTTGGGGAGATACTGTGGTGAAATCTCATTGATTTGGACTTAACTAGGAACAAAAAGAAAATGTGCCCTTTGGATTATAAGTAAAAATTCCCAAGGAATGTCTTAGAGACTTCACAAAATGAAATACTATGCCACCACAGGCACTTGCTTACACATAAATACTTGTGTTAATTGAAAAAGCATCCTAGCTATGTTAGAATGGAGTCTCAGTCTCTCTGCTCTTCCTTCTTGATGAGTGTGCTCAGTAACACAGGCTGTGCTGGAGGTCTCAGATATATTTTTCTAGAAGGGCAAGAAGCTTATTTGCACATGAATGTGTCTTCAGGCACTAGTTGTTAGCACTCTTCAGTCAGGTCTACACTACTTTTCCTAGAATGCTTTGCATTCAGGTGGCCATGCAACAAGTTACCATCAAAAAAATATAAGGAGGAGCCGGGCGTGGTGGTGCATGCCTGTAATCCCAGCACTTGGGAGGCTGAGGCAGGAGGATTGTTGTGAGTTCGAGACCAGCCTGAGCTACAAAGTGAGCTCAAGGCCAGCCTGAACTGCATAGGAAGACCCTGTCTCAAAAAAGACAAAAAAAAAAAAAAAAAAAAAAAAAAAATAAGGAGAAAAGGTATTGCCTAATTTGAGCACTAGTAATTATGGTTTGTGTCTCGATGTCCCTCTAAAGCCTCATACAATCATGGAGGGAGGAATCCAGGCTTTTTCTTTCGGAGGTGGTTAAATCTAGAATGTGTGACTGATTTGGACTGCAATGTTGGGATTAAGAATGTGGGGGATTAAGGGTGGGTAGTTGCTGGCTCAACTGGGCTGGCACCACCCTAATCTCAGGGACAGAAAGAGGCCTTTCTCCCTTCCTTCCTTCCCCTCCTGTTGCTTTTTGTATCTTTCTCTGAAGTGGACTATTGCCTTTCTGCCCACCTTGCCTTGGAGCCAGCTGCTTATGGATTGCAATGGCCACAAAGTGTGAGTTAAATAATCCTGTTCCCCCTTAACTTTAGATGCCTTATTTTGTCTCAGCAATGAGAAAAGTAACTAAACCATGAGAGCTTTTTCACACTCTTCCTCTTCCACCTGCTAGATACCGTTATGAGCCACAATTTGTGTTGTGAGGCGAATTTCATTCCTATACTAAATTCATATGTGAAACTAAACACAGTTGAAAATAGTATTGTTAAGGCATCATTAGTTAATAATATGTCATACTAGAACACAGTGAGACCTTAATTCAATATTACTGGTATCAGGGATTAGATCTTAAACGTCTCCCAACGTCTGTCTCATGCGTTCAAAGTTGGAGAAGATGACGACTGAATCACAGCATTTTAACTTCATCAGTCAGTGAATGCATTGGTGAGATCCTAGTGTGATGGTATTACTGGGAGGACAAGGAGACTCAGGAGGCAGGGCCTGGGGAAGGCAGCAGCAGCAGTGGCAGTGGCAGTGGGGACTCTATCCAGCCCAGCCCCTCCTCTCTGGCTCTCTCTCTCTCTCTCACTTCGTTACCTGGCTGGCACAGGGAGGGCAGTTTCCTCTGCCATTCTCCCTGGCATGATGGTTTTGCCTTAGACCAAGCCAAGGGACCAAGTCCTCTGAATCCAAGAGCAAAAGTAAGTCCCTTTCTAGTTGTCTATGTTGGGCACTTTGCCCAGCAGCTGGGAGGTGACTGATGACAAAGGTGACTTGAAAAGGGGTAAATCTGGCCCTATCAGGAATGGTGGGAAGATGAGGTACAGACGTGGAGAAAAGAGCCATTTCCAAGCCAACGAGGGAGTCCTGAAGTAGGTTATCTCCTAGCCAACAGCCAGCTGTGTCCATACCTGGATCTCAGACCTCCAGTCTTCTGAATTGTGAGACCAGTAAATTTCTGCTGTTGAAGTTATCCAGCCTGTGTACATTGTTACAGAAGCTGTGATAGGTGAATAAACATGGTAAAACCGGAAGGATGGAGCCTGACTTCAGGATTCCTAAATCATCTCTGAATAAATAATCAGAAGTATATACTGAATTGATATTTGAGTGAGGGGCCAGGGAGATGGCTCAGTAGAATAAGTGCTTGCCTGGAAAGTGCAAGGGCCTGAGTTTAATCTCTGGTTCCGCCAAAAAGAAAACAAACAAAGCAAAAAAACAAACAAACAAAAAAAAAACCCAGATATTTAAGTGAGAAAAAATACTCCTGCTGTGTCAAATCACTAAGTTTTGAGAGTCTTTTATAGCAGTATTACCTAATACAGTACAATTACTGTATTTTCCTGAAAATAAGATTTTACCAAAAAACAAGCCCTCACACAACTTTTCGGGATCCTTCTAATGTAAGCTCCTCCCCAAAATAAGCCCCAGTTAAGAAAATCAGCCAGATGGGTGTAGTTAGCACATCTGTGGCAACACATGATGAACATATTGAATTATAAAATGATGTACTATATATAGTCAAATATGAATAAATAATATTGATATTAATATCTGAATTATTACACAAATTATAATCATTTGTAAATACTCAAGCAGGTGCCTCTGGATGGGAAATACTTATGTAAGTAGATGAATTCTAGACCTACTGGTGAATGACCAATAAAAGTACACACACACACATACACACACACAAAAGAAAGTACAGACACAACCTACAAGGTGTGTACTTGATAACAAATGGACATGATTGTATCTAATATGAATTGTCATAATTCAGTACATTGCATGTTGTAATGGAAATAATGCATTCATGTGAAACAAAGAAATGTTTTCTGAACTTTGATTCCTATAGTTTTTTGTCACTTTTCTGTGGTCCATCTTTCTTAACTGCCATCAGTTTTGTTGCCAGTCCTGTCTTGTAAGTCTTGACTTAGCACTGGATTGAGTGGAAACTTTGTGAATCCCAGCCTGCAAGAAGTTGTGACATGGAGCTGGGCGTGGTGGCGCATGCCTGTAATCCCAGCACTCGGGAGGCTGAGGCAGGAGGATTGTTGTGAGTTCGAGACCAGCCTGAGCTACAAAGTGAGCTTAAGGCCAGCCTGAACTGCATAGTGAGACCCTGTCTCAAAAAGACAAAAAAAAAAAAAAAAAAAAGAAGTTGTGACATGGGTGAAAAACTGATGGGCAAAATCACTGACAGCCATGTGGTCACTATGCTGGCGATATGGACAAGAAGTGCTCACTTAAAGAGCTTTGCTGCTGGACATGCAAGATTGGGACAAGGTTCTACAGGAAAGGGATTCACAACTGGGTCTGGAGAGTTAAACATGTTTTGAAAGAAGATGACATAGCTGTATTTGAATAAATGTAAATCTTTGTGTATGAATAAATGAAGATTGTTGTACATGGAAAAATAAAACATCACTTGAAAATACTGAATGTTTTGGAGCAAAAATTACCATAAGACTTGGTCTTATTTTGGCAGAAATGTGATAGGTCACTTCACTGGTAACTCTAAATTATGTTAGGTAAAAGCAAATGTGAATATACCAGAAAGCAATAGAAATAATAATCTACATAAAATTTTAGAACAAAAAGAAATTTCAAAGAAAATTTGAGTTTACAGGAAGATATTTTTTGGTGATTTCCCCAACTCCTGTCCAACAAATTGACTGTCACCTGCCAGCAGAATTTGAATTTCCTAAATTATTTCAAATAAGCCAGTCAATGTTTTCCATTCTTTTACAAATTCAGAGGGGCTGAAGTTTTACTAACATGCTATGGATGAGAATACTGTAAAATGAGGTCAGGGCCTTTACAAAATTCTCAATTAATATCATTGTAAATTAGTCTGAAGAGAAGTCATTTTATAAGTATGTCCTCAAATATAGACAATACATGCTCCCCTTATGATAGGGCAACTAACAGAATAAATGTACAATTTTGCTTCTTGCAGGAAGAAAAAAAAAATAAAAAGACAGCCCAGCTACGATGTAGAGCTATAAGTTCAAAATCCCTCAAAAGCTGAGCTGGCAGCTGGGTTCCTGTGTTTATAGAAAAGCTGGGATGATTCTGCTTGAGCTCCGAGCTCAATTTAGATCACAGCATCTGGATTCAAAACACATGTGTGCCTTGGCGGCTGGTTTCCAGGTCATGACTGATCCAAGACAGACCAGGAACACTCGCCAGAATGACTCCACATGGAGAGCCTGCTGGAGGGGGAGGTGAGTACAAAGGTGTTGGGGAGCCCACCCCTACTCTGAGGGACCCTGAAACAGCAGTTTCCTGTGCCTGGCCACCATGGGCAGGTGCTGAGGAGGCCAACGTCAAGGGTGATAAGGATATAGAGAACATCTGCCACTGAGCTTTGTCACAGTCAGAAAACATCGCTTACCAATGACTTCTTCCACAAAGCGCTAATGTTCAAAATAAACTTTGGGTAATGGTGTAAGCTGGTAATAAAATAGAAAATCTCAGAAGGTACACACTCCCTGGTAAGACCTCTGTTTAACTTTGCTTTATTTTAAAGGAAAAAAATGGGGAAAGGGAAAATCTGGAAAGGGGTGAAAGGAATTTGAATTCCTTTTTTTTTCAAAACAAGCCATAGCTATGGTAGTTCTAATACAGGTTATGCACTCCAAGATCTAAAAGAAGAAGGCTAAGGCTGAGGAGGAGATAGCTCAGTGGCATAAGTGCCTGCCTGGCAAGTGCAAGGTCCTAAGTTCGATCCATGGTACCACAAAAACAAAAAGTGAACATAACAATTGTGGCACAAAACTCTCCTCCACCCAATTTTAATCTCTAGCAGAATCCACCTTGTGCCTTCTTTGATTTTCCTTCTATGTGATATGTACGGAAATGTTGACAATTCTGCAGCTCTGGGTTTTATGTGCAATAAAAAAATCCTTCCCTGCTGCTCTCCCTTGCGCCCCCTCCCCCACCTCTCTTCCTCGCTTTCTTCTCTCTTTGTTGTGAATGTCAGGGCTGTCAGTGTCACAGGCTGACATGATTAGTGTTTCTGACATTACACCAAGAAGCAGACAGAACAGGGAGCAGAGATGGAGGGTGCAGGAGTTGGGTTGCAGCCATTTAAAGAAGTCAAAGGGAAAAAAAAAGCCTGACCTCCTTTCACTGAGGTTCCTTGATTACAGGGCAGCTTATCAATCACCTCGGATTTTCTCATTTATCCAATTAGTTCTCTTCCTCACTCCTCTGGAGATCCCTAAGGTGTGGATCTATTCTGTGAGATCAAAGCCAGTGGCTCTAGTAACAGCTAAGACAGAATCCGTGATTCAGCAGATTCTAAAACTGTGAAGTGTAGCAATCAGCGCGCCTTGGAAGATAGTGCCAGTCCATTTCAAGTATCGATTCACCGCACTTTGTCACTCTAATGATGTTATCTCATTAAAAGAGATAAATGCCCCACTGTTCTTCTAAGAGCATCTGCTTCTTGCTGTTCCTCTTCTCAGCAGCAGGGCTCTCAGCAGCAGCACATTAAAATCACATTGCAATCCAATGCAGGGCTTGGCTCCAGACCTGCCTACCAAGCTTCCCTATAATTGCTTTTTCCTACTCTAGACCCCCTTCCTGCTCCTCCACAACCAGTATCCATAGATACAAGCGATCTAAAGAGAAGCAGATGTAGAAAGGAGAATAGGAAACATTTATTGAGTGGATTATGGGAAGCCTCTGCTGTGTCAACATTTGACTTCTTTCTCCCACAACTTT
This sequence comes from Ctenomys sociabilis, assembly GCA_004027165.1. Lineage (NCBI taxonomy): Eukaryota > Metazoa > Chordata > Mammalia > Rodentia > Ctenomyidae > Ctenomys > Ctenomys sociabilis. The sequence continues at coordinate 85,485 of PVKA01002451.1, read as the reverse complement.
GCGAGACAACTAGAACAATGTCAGTGGAGTTTGATGGTAAGCAATTTGCTCAAGATTACAGAGTCCTCAGAGGCTGAGTCATAATCTGAGCATCCCTTTGTCTCATGCAGGTACCTTCTACCCCTATTTTTGTGAGTGGAACAAATAAGTAAATAGGATTACAACCCGACTAGAATAGGTGAAAAAGGTGTAAAAGAAGTTAGCAATTATTCTTCAGCTTGCTAATACCCAGGAACACAATGCCATAAGCAGTGCAATGGTTTTGTTTCAACAGATTTCTTATTAAATAAAAAAGGTAGCAATTTTCCATAATGAATGTTTTATACATTATCCCTTTGTGTATCAGGCCTCTAAGTACACATTATTAAAGTCTATTAAAGTCTGTATTTAGCAGCATTACTAATGTGCCTTTGGGGAAATTATTACAATGAAACAGCATCAGTCTTCCACAAAATTTCAATTGTTTAATATTCCTTTTCTGATCTTCAATACATGTGTCTATTTTTAGCGATAATCAGACCTTATCCAAAATGCCATAATCTCAGCCTACAGCTGTCACAACAAATTGTTTATGGGTTGGATTTCAGAAATAGCGAGAGATACATACATTGCTAATTTCACCCAATACTTTTTTTTTCATAACCCACTGCAGTTTTCCTACTGTTCTAATTAACAGATGCTTCTTGATCGCTATGACATGTGATGACACTTTACCTATTTGGCTAGGGTTAGTTATCTTAATTAATTGCTTATATTTATAGCTAATTGAGGCTAGTCTCTCAAGATAATGCTACTGTGTTGAAGTATGAGGGTGGGAAGAACTTACAAAACTATTCCATAAAAAAAAGGAAAGAAAACCAAATAAACAAACCAGAATAACATACAAACTGTGATTAATCAAATCTAAATGTTTTCATTGAAATATAAACACTGCCATTTATGTGAGACTAGAAATATGTCTTCTAGCATTAACTGAAGGTTTTCTGCAACTTACATAGTTTTATATCGTCTAAATAGGCATCTCTGCTTTTCTGTTTAGTATAGTATATTGATTAATTTTATCCCACAGTGTGGATGAGGTTTTCAAAAATGAAGCCAATGAGGAAGATAAACTCAGAGGCATTCTCTGAAAACATCTGGTAGTAAATGAAATGTTAGACTGATTTTACAGAGAAAAGATACTAGGTATGAAGAAGGCCATCACACAGCTATGCACAGTAAGAATCTGTGTATCACAAAAAAGGGAAGAAAAAGTATCTATCTCAAGTACCAGGTACTCATATTAAAAACTGAATTGAGAGGAATCTCTGTTACAAATCCTTTTCCTACAAAGGAATTCTATTCTTTGAGATTATACATTTACGAAATGAGCCAGATTAAGTTGATCACGGATTTTCTAAAATATGGACAAGCACAGATTAAGTAAATAAATAATCCTGTTTCCAATTACCAATTAACTAAACAGCATATAACTTAGTGGTATCCACTAAAGCCTACTTATTGAGCTGAGGGCTTCAAGAAGACAGAAATATTCCTCTGCCCGACTCCAAAGATCAGAACCCACTGGCCTCTTCATTACAACCATTAGCCTCAATGGGAGAGGCTTGTGTATACCCAATACACAAAGGTCTTCCTCTGCTTCATGGCTGTGTGGGCTCAGTTCAACATGGTGTATGTTATGGTTTGTGTCTAGCTGTCTCCCTCAAAGCCTCATGCAGTCATGGGGTGGGGACTTCTAGAATTAAAGATTAACTCATGATCCACTGGGATTATAGGTCTTAGTACTGCTGGGATTATGGGTGTGAGCACTATACCCAGCCTGGGAAACAGAACCTGAATACAGCTCAAGGAAGACAGACTTGCTCTCTGTTGCCATTGTTGCTGCTACTCCTCCACTTTGCTCTCTTGATCTTTGCCACCGCCATGAAAGGCTGCTCTCTGCCATGTGCCACTCTGCTGTGGAGCCTGCTGAGTATGAACTGAAACCTCGGGTAACTGTGAGCTAAATAAACCTTTCCTTCCTTCATGTTGGGTGTTGAGTATTTGTCCCAGACAGTGATGAACAATAAGACTCCCCAAAGTCTGTCAACAATCAATTAAATCAGAGGGCACTTCATCAGTAGGGGGTGGAATACAGAGACACTTTTAGCAAGAAAATCCTAGAAGCTTCTCTTTTAAATTATTTAGAAATCAATGTGGACAGCATTCCAAAGCCCTCCATCCCAATGTTTGAAAGCACCACAAAGAACAGAGGGAGGGAGCGTCCTCTTCCCTTCAGGTAAGACCTGTCTGATCATCAGTGACTGTTGCCACATTTTCAGAGCTTATCACGGCTCCCCACAAGGCTCTCAGGCTTGAAACTGAATTCCAGTCATGCCAAAACCCATCCCTTCTCCTTCCCTGGGGCTGTCAAGGGCTTAACCAAGAGCCCAGCTTTGCTACCCGGAAGCATCAATTTACCTCCTCCTACCTGATTGGACTTTCTTTCAACTTTTCTGACAAGCTTGGAGCGGCTGGTGCAGGTCCTGTGACCCCTCCATCCAAGACACTGCTGGGACCCTGTGACACCACAGAGGACACACATCAGCTCAGGGCTGAAGCTTGCTTTGAGGTGCTCACTGACAATTACACTTCTGACAGATGCATACTCTGTACAGGAAGGTTCAGGTTTCAACGCAGGCCCTGACCCATGAAAACGGCTTGTCAGACAAGGAGGCACCAACCCCTGCTCTATCAGGCACATGCCCTGATATTCAGAGGTGAGTCCCACACTCATGGAGACCATCTGTAGTGTGTTTCTGGATAAGTACATGGGAAGATACACCATGGGACCGAGACAGAGGTGTTAGTGCTGCTCCCACAACCCCAATGACTGTGTAGAAAACTAATTCTACATAGTGTAGGAAACACTTTGGTAAAAATGTGTGCATTCTGTATGTATTCTACACATACACAAATGCAAATAATGTACATGTACACATTTTAAAGACAGGTTAGGGGCTGGGGAGACAGATCAGTGGTATAAACACCTGCCTAGCAAGCACAAGGTCCTAAGTTGATCCCTGGTACCAAAGACAGGTGAACATAGATACATTTGGTTAATTCTTGTAAATCTGTCTTTCATGCTTAGTCATCTGCTGGGTTTCATGGTCAGTTGTTATTTTCAATTTGTACTCTCCTGCTTTCCAGAACAGAATTACAGTGGCACCTCAGTTCACAAACTTAATTTGTTCTGTGATTTTTGGAAAAGATGACTACATTAGTGTTTGTGTGAGAAAGATGACTGCTGTCATGTTTGTCTCCCAATGCAGAGTTTGCACACAAAAGCAAAATTTTGCCAATGCTTCTTTTTTGGAACCAAATTGTTTACAAAGAGAAGTGTGGTTGAATGGAGGTACCACTGTACTTTTTTGTCACTCTTCCTAAGGAATCACTCAAGTTCCCAGTGTGATACATGTACAGAACAGAACCAGGAGGCCTACATCACCATTCCCATGTGTCCTACATTCAGGAGAACTCGATTTACCTGTCACACAAGTGCTACACTGGCCTTGTGCTAACACGTTTTTCTTTAACTTCTCAAATGTTATAGAAATGCAGGTTTTAGAAGGACTAAGGGCAATTGCTGTCTAAGGATGTGTAAGTGCACAGAAATGCTGCGCTCAGTCGCCAGGGCCCCAGGTCCATTTCTTGTTGAAGGAGGCCTTGTCACATGTAGGGCACGTCCATTGTCCCGTACACGGGTTCTCTCACACATTTGCTTCAGAGTTTCTTTATAGGGTTACAAACGATCACAAATTCTGACAAACTTTTGCTTACCTGGATTATTTTTATCAACATTTCCCATTGTAGAGAGTAAAACTGAGAAATGTAGGAGACAAGAAAACATAAGGACACATCCCAAGAGCTATCTTGGGGATGATGCCACTCCTAAAACACTACACTGTATACTTGAGAAGGGTGAGGATTATGAACACAGCTTTGATTGTGCAAGTGGTCCAAATGAAAGATGCACCATCTGTATTCCCCTAGGGGTCCCAAGTCATAGTGTGAGAGCCACTGGTCCCTCGCAGCCTTGTGCACATCAGCAGTGTGTTTGAACAGAAGAAATGACCTAAAATTGAGTAAGAAGATGTGACAGCCACTTTAAAGAACTAGAGCCACTCATTCAAAGAATAGCATCTTTTTGAGAGTGTTTCTCTAGAAATGGGCATGGTATTTCCTGCCTGTAATTCCAGCACTAAGAGGAGGTTAAGACTGGAGAGTTACTGGGAGTTTGGGACCAGTCTGGGGCTTACAAAAGTGAACACAAGGCCGGCCTGAACTGCATGATGGGACCCTGCCTGGAAAAAAAAAAAAAGATTTCTCTACTTACTATTGTTCCAAATCAATAATATGCTAAAACACTCCTTCCTGATAAAATGGCAAACAGAATGGCTCTCAAATCGAAATCCAACCCCCTCTAGTAATTTCTTTGTGCTGTCTTACCCAAATTGCAAAACAGCTAAAAAGATTTATTTTTAAATGTTTGCTTTTATTCCTGGCTATTAAAGAAACATAAATACTTATTGTACAAATGTTGAAAATGCAAAAAGCATTTTAAAAGAAACAGATGCATCTATAGGTGTGTTGCTTGAGAAAACCACTGTTAACACCCAGGGAAATTTCTTCTGGTCTTTGAGTTAGCATATTTTAAAAAGTGTAATTCATATCTTAAATATAATTTAGTACCTTTAATTTATATTTTACTTTTTTATTCTGGATAGGGTGTACAGGGTCTCATTGTGTAGCTCGGACTCCTAGTGATCCTCCTGTTTTCAGCTTCCCAAGTGCTGGGATTACAGGTGTGCGGCACCACGTCCAGTCTCATCTGCTGTCTCAGAGCATCCCAGGGGCAGGGCCGGCACAGCAGGCCTGGGAGCGAATTTTTGGCCCCTGTGTCTGCCTAAGCAGGTACTTTAGTCTGCTGAGCTATTTTAGCCAGCCCTTAGTACCTTTAATTTAAAAGTACCATTTTTAGAAAGGTGCACATTGCTAAAAAATTAAGTATATACAAAAAGAAGAAAATTCTCTTAAAATGTTTATGTTTACCTGCAACCTTTCTTCTGCATATATACATACACACATATATATGCCTTTCTAAAACAATGAAATAGTGATCCAATTGTCAATTTTTTTAGATAACTTCCCAACTTATTTAGAACATCTTGTTACGTCATCAAATACTCCTTGACCCTCCCATGGCATTTTTTTACTATATGGCTGAACCATTGTGAAGAGTATCTTAGTTAAATTTTTTACACACATCTATAGCAATTTTCCTGGAGTTAATAGCCTACAAATGGAATTTCTAGGTCAAACATGCATGCAAGTTTTAAGCTTTGATGCATATTAAGTACTCTCAGAATGTATTTTCTTTTCATTGTAAGAAAAAGACTGATATTGTCAATCCATTGGAAAACATTAAATTAGTTTACTTTTCATTGTTTTGACTACTGTTAAGGTTGAACATTTTCTTATTTATCCAACACCATGTCTTCCTTTATGGGCTTCTTGCTGCTTGTTTGCCCAGTTTCTATTAATGTATCTATTTTTATTTTATTGATACAGTAATTTGGAAGTTAACTTCTGTCCTATATGTTACAAATACTTCTATAGCTTCTTTTGTCTCCTGATTAGTTCAGAATGTCTTCTGATGAAAGTAAATTGAGACTTTACTAGTTAAAACATTCTCTTTAGTTCTAATTTCTGCCACTAGAAGCGATTAAAGATTTTAGGATCATTTCAGGTACTTATATTTTCTTTCATGTCACTAATGTTTAAGCTGTGTCACAGGTCTTCAAAGCTTCCACATGGAAAATAATGACTTAAGTATAATTAGTATATTGAAAAAAAAAAGTGTGCGAAATGACAAATCCAGTGAAAACAGCTTATATAAGCACAACAAAATAAAACTAAGGTTGACATTATTAACCACAAAATAAAAAGCCACCACAACAAGGCATTGGCCACTGCCTTCAGTGAAACGCAACAAATGTACTATATGTATCCTAGGACAGGACCAAGATCTTAAGGTTTATCACTCACAAATTCCTTACATTGCATCCAGTAGCTCTGTTGTTAACTTGCTCAGCCAGTGAGGGGAAATTTTTTTTTTAAATGGAAAAAGGGTTAACATTAGGTTTATGTTTAAATATTAAACCTCTGGTTGGGATGACTCTCCTGCCTTTAGCAGAATGGCAAAGATCTTTGTTTTATTAACTGATGTATTTATTGCAAGCACAGGGCAGGCAAGCAGTGTGCACCTGAGGAGTAAGTGTTGCAGGACTTGATGTTTTATCTGTTAGAGCTGGGTCTACATCCGATGTTGGGTGGGAGAGAAAAGGAGCCAACTGTGTACTTTGCTGCTTTGTAGTAAGGAGGCGCAAAGTAAGAGAACCTGTAAATGAAGGCGGAAGCTAAGTTTCAGTTTTACTTTTCAGTTGACTGTAGAGATACTGATCTGAGTGTAAACATGAAACTACTTCCAGCCTGGTACAGGAGGACAGGGTACTAAATACTAGAAAACGTTCAAAGAAAAAAATTCTGGTGAGCAGATCATCAAGCCAACAATGGCCCTCAGCCACAAAGAGAGGTAAACACAAGTGGCACTACGTTGTGCCACTGGATGTCACAGCACTTGTGCAAAGGAACCAAAGTAGGATCTGGCTTGATCTAACACAAGGAAGGAGCAGTTATGCAGAGGACTCTTTCTACCTGTGAAGGGAAGAAAGGGATCATTGTATGGAACAACCAAAAAAACAACTATTTTCCAACCAGATGGTGTATCCTAATAAATCCAAATCAGAGAAGTGCATCAGCGTGTCTTTGTGAAAAAAGGACCATGAGGGAGTGAACAGTCAGAAACCCAGGGTTGCTAGTACCAGGAAAGTGAGATCTTTTGTGAATAGACCACTGCCTTGCTAGTGGGGTTTTATGAACTTAAAAGGTAGTATGAGGTGAATGTATACACTATCCTGCCTAGTTTGTCGCTATAAAAATGTCCTTCCAATTCTGGCTATGAGTTTTTTTCAAATAACATTAAAATCCTTCCTTTGTAGCATGACAATATACATAAATAGATAAACCTCCAAGCATAGATAAACCCCCAAATTAATCCTTACTAGAAAACATTTATGTGATGCTCAATGTATACATTGGTACCTCAGTTCATGAACTTCTTTCTATGATTCTGTTCACAAATTGAACTGGCTGAGAACTGCATCAAATTTGACGGTTAGGGCTAATGCTGACTCTGTGGGGAGATTTGATCTGGTTCTTATCCAAATGGTTTTGCTAACAGAACTATGGAAAGAGTTCAGTTTCTGAACTGAGGTACCTCTATATACTGTATTTCTGTGCTGTGGCTTAGACCAAAGCACCAGAGGCAGGGCTTATAGGAGATGGCTAGCTTACAGGGCCCCACAACTGACTTGCTGTTAGGAGGTAGGCCTTGTTTGAGGTCCTCGTCCCTCACTGGGGACATGACCTGGCAGGGGATGGCTCCCTTACAGATCCTTCCATAGCTCTCTGTTCACACATTACGTATGTATTAATGAGAGACTGATACACAAAGGGGAAAGGATGCAGACTACAAAACTTTAAACTTAAATCCTAATCGCTACATGAAGTTTTTGACCAACATAAAGATTGGGAAATCAACTCACACACAAAGATCTGAAGAGTAAAAAAGTTGGAAAGATGACTTTTCAAGTCAGCATGAAGGGCTGGGAGACTGAATGCCCTGAGAAAATACGTTTTTTAACACATAAATCACAGATTCTACAACCAGAAAAGGCCATGAAAAGGTAAACCTTGGAGAGGATAGCAATTCCCTATAAAACTTATGAACTGGGTATCAAACTAACATATTTCATGTATATTGGTCTTGAGAAATGGTGGCACACTTGTGCTGGGCCTTGTGCTTGGGAATGCCTCTCTCCTTCTTACAGCACCCATGTGCTAGCCAGAGCTGTGCCCCTTCCTGATGTTTCCTCAGACCCTAGCACAGATTGGGGCTCAAGAATGTGAAGAATAAAGGCCCGACCTGGCGGGTCGAGGGACCATTCATAGGCTATCCAGTCATCATTGTTAAATTAAGAAAACAAACTACCAAGTCTTTTGTTTCCTTGAGGCTGTTAAGAAGAGTAATCCTTGACTGAGCCCCCAACAGACCTATCTCTAAAGAACTATAATCACCATTGTTCTAGGGATGCCCTCAAACTCTGCAGCCAACTTCCATTCTGACATCTCTTCAATTGCAATGTCCCATCAGCGAGTTGGGGTTTAGGAAGGAAGGAGAGAGAGTATTACAATGGGTGTCCAACAAAGAGGAGTACACACAATTCAACTGCCCCCAACTTTCTAGGAACAACTCTACTTAGAATACCAGTCACACCCACCGCAATATTTCCAACATTCTAACTTACATACCTAGCTGATGAGATAATTCTGTTGTTTTATTAGTACTGGGAAGAGCTGTTTCCTCCCCAGAGAGTGACCTATTCTTTGTCTTATGCCAAAAAGCCATAAGAAAAATGCTGACTGATGGAGGTGACACATAGAGCTTAATCAGTACTCTCAATTAAAATAGTAGAAAATAAAGCACTTACTGGTCTACTCAGGCAGAATGTAACTTCCCAGCACAGACAGACCCACTGAGACAGCTGAAATTGCTGAGTCTGGTTCCCAGCTGTGCACTGAGAGCAAACCCATGACATCAGATCCCGAGATGCCCTAGAGATTCTTAGGTCAGGGCTGTCAGAACAAACTTGCCTGTGAGCACAGATTTCCCAGGAGTCTTCCCAGCTTTTCAGTACACCACACTCCAAATAATAGAAGCCAGGATTAGCAGTGACAGATCACCTTCCCCACCTCTGATCACATTCTGCAGCACAAACCTGCCCACCTTCCAGAATTCCTAAAGTTGACTTCTCAAGGAATGCTCAAGGGTGAGTAGTCAAGCCTGAGAAGGAGGGGCTGGCAGGAGCACTCAGCACAAGATTTCCTCCTCTTTAGCTTGGTTCAGGCAAACGAAAAACTCTCAAGCACAAATGCTTTTTTTTTTTTCCTGGTCTCTTCAGACAGAGTAAAGCAAGCATAGCTGTCTGAAAAGCTTCTACACAGGGATAAGGGGTGTGCACGGGCTTCTTCTCACAACTTCCAAGTACTGACTGGGCTGGAAGTGTCCCACCCTTGAGAAGGGCAGATGAATAGTTATGGGGAAAGTCACCAGAGGGCAGAAGGTCCTTAGTGTAGAAAATTCAGTGAGTCTAATGGGATTTCTGAAGTCTAGGGATTTGCTAATATCTCTTCAACACCAAATCACCTAAAAGTGCTTGCCAACTGTACCATAACTACATCTGTTTTTCTAGGTCTCTGGAAGTGTTTCTCCCATGTTTCAAATACTTTAATGGATCCAGCCCTTGTCTCTGCTTTGGGGCTTACACTTGGTCATTTTTTTCACTAGCAGGAGTTCTCAACCACAGTGTGATTCTGCCAATGGCATTGGACAATATCTGAAGGTTGTTGTTATTAGGACTAGAACATAGGGGAAAGGGCTGCTACTAAAAATCTGGTAATACAGGATGAGAAGCCCTGCTGCAGCCACATGAAACTCTTTGCCAGACTTCCTCATATGTTTTTGAGCCTGAACACAAGCTATTCTCTTCACCTAGAGAGGCTTGTCCCAGCTTCTCTGTCCAGAAAATTATTATGCAGTTCCCTTCCAGGATCCAATCCTAAATGTCACCTCTTCTATGTTGCTCTTTCTAGGTCCCAGGGTTAGATGTCACTTCTGTGTTTCCAGACCAAATGGGGGTTGTGTTTCAGAGCACTGACCACACTGACCCACAGTAACCTATCACTTATTGAAGACTTCACTGGAGCCTTCTTCATCATTCTATCCAGACTGCCTGTCTGATAATCATACTGCCCACCAAATCAATCTGAGCCTAAATGGAAACATTTCAGATGATCCTTAGACTTCTTGCAACTATGTCTGATGGACACAAGTGTCCCCAAATAAAAAACAAGTATTGGTCAGATGCTAGTAATGTGTACAAGCCCTGTATTAACTTATTCCACTTTACTACCATCCATGAGGTCAGTACCAATTTTATTAGGACTTTACAGATGTGAAAACAGAAACTAAGCCACCAGTGATCAAATCTTTCTGACATTCAGAGGACCCTGAGAGATACAAGTGATAATTCCAGAGGACTACACAATCATGGAGTTGTCAACAACTCTTGAAAACTCTTTTGAAGAAAAGGTTCTGGGAATCGCAACTCTACAACCACCAGAATGGTTCTAAGGACAAGAATCAGCCTCCTCCCAGCAAAAGAAAAGGAATACGCCCACCGCAGTAGGATGAGGAAAAAGCACAAGTGCTGACTGAGAGCACCTCTTACCTTGTTCATGCTGTAGGGTTGGGAGCAAGGGACCAGACATAGCACAATGTGAGGCAGTGTTTGAAGATTCTCCTTGTTCCTGGAGCCCTCACGTCCTGAAGCAGGCAGCTGCACTGTGAACACGAGGAAGAAATCCATCAGCTCGCACTCCAGGAGGGCGTGCACAGTTCCATGACATGGACCATGCTGCTGTGATTGCAATGTCTCTGCGGGTTAACTCAGTGGCCAAGGCAGGAAGGGTGGGAGGAGATGGCTAGGTCTACAGCTGCACTATTGGGGAATAGGGTAAGGCAGTGACGTTGGCACACACTGGTGCTGCTCCCATGTTAGCTTCTTGCCCATTTTAAGGAGGTCCAAACTCAAACTAGAAAGGAGCTAGTACAAATGGAGGGCTAAATTTTTAATTTTATGTGATTTGAATTAAATTTAAAGAGAGAATAAAGGGGCCAGGGAGATAGCTCAGTGGAATAAGTGCTTCCCTGGTAAGCACAGGGGCCTGAGTTCAATCCCTGGTTCTGCCAAGAAAAAAGAGACAATGAAGTTAGTGGCTACTACATTGAACAGTGAAGCTCTTGATGGTCACATCAAGAGCCTTAAGGCATGCCTTTGGCTACCAACCATGCCACTGGCCAAGGAAGAGCATTAAATGCTTAGACTGCAGATTCACAGGGACATTATGCATTGATTCAGTAACTAATTTTAGAGCACTTACCATGGGCTGGATATTGAGGATTTCATGCTCAGTAGGCTACTGAGACCCATGACTTATGAGTTTCTAATTCAGGCTTTGATTTCCTTAAATGAGGCAAGAAACTATTGTGTCAGCAGCATCACTGGGTACCATACCCGAGGGCCTTTCCCTGCTGCCCACCAGGAACAAAGAAATAGTCAGGTACAGGCTGCAGCAGGGCTGTGTTACTGCCATTGATTCATAAGTGGACCATTTTGCAGAGCTTTGGAATGAAGTGCGCCATTGCAGAATTCTGGAAGTTTCTGTAGCCCAGATGAACCAAACAATCCAATACCCACAAGATAGAATACGCACTGTGTTTTTATTCATGTGTTGGTTCTTTACAGAAGGTTTTAAATTCACTAAAATTACATTTTAGGGTAAAAGAGTTTATGGTACAGGTCCACGATTCTCAATTTATGAAATTTTAAATAAAAATAAAGGGTCAGTGAGATAGCTCCAGTGGTCTAAAGCACCTGCTTAGGCAAGCGCAGTGACAGGGACCACAGTTTGATCCCCAGCACCATATGCTGTGCCAGCCCTGCCCCCAGGGCAGGCTGAACTGGTCACAAAAATAAGTAAATAAATAAAGATAAAAAGTCTCCAATCATTTAAATAGGTTTACAACCTTTTCCCTTGAATGATATTTACAGGGTAGATCTGAGATGGGAACAAAATATTGTAGGATTCCTTAATACCTGGTTGGTGCATTATTTTTTCAGGTTGCATCTAAGAAGAATTTATATGTAAGAATCTTGCCATGAAAAAAAGGAACCGGAGGCTTAAGCAGAATTGCAGTGTTTTTAAAAATTAAAAATGCGTTATTTTATGATAACAATATGAAATGGCTCAATATGACAAAGAAAAAGGTATTTCTAATCCCACTAGCCAACCACAATTATCTTTAACTCAGCAGTTTGCTAAATGAATCCAGGATATGGAAAAGTAGAAGGCTGATTTGCCTTTATTACCATTTTTCACTGCTGAGAAAATGATTTTGCAATTATATTTTAACAGCTAAATTCCTACTTCACATATATTACTATTCTGTGAGCAAAGTATTACTTTAAAAAAAAATCAGAAGATAAGACAGCTAGTTGTAAGTCACTCTAGACAAAAGAAATGCCACATGCAGTCATAGCAACAACATATTTTGACAGTGATGTACAAGGAAGGGGAGATCCTGGAATTCTGATTCTTCAGCATGAACACATCCAAACATCTCCATGTGTACATGACCCCTGGGTGTTGAAGGCCTCAAAGTTAAGAATCGTGAGTGTCTAATTCTCATCAACCTAAAAATGACTGAAAAAAAATTATGCAAACTACAGCCTAACTCCTAACCCAGAAAGTTTGTCCCCATGTCTTCTAGAGATGGCTAATGTCACAATTCTATTAGAACATTCTCAATGTTATTAACACAGGAAAGTGGTCACAAGGAGAAGGTAACAAGTATATGGGGAATCCCACCCAGCTCCAAACATGACAAAGTCTGAGTTCTCTCAAAACTTAGGGACTTGGCTTACACTAAATTTATTATAGATCTCTCCTTGTACCCCACCCTGTGTTCTTATGTCACTTTCATGTATGTCATGCACTTAGGCTAGAAGGCTAAAGTTTCTTTGAGGGAAATATTAGTCACATAGAAAACGCCTACGAAATATTATGAGGTTTTTATCTTCTCACGGAGCTTAGGGTGATACAGACTCTCAGCAGAGAATTTAAAACAAAACTGATAATAACTTCTGATTACCTTTTGGGCTTTTGTAAAAAAAAAAAATCTAATATTAAGGCAGTAAATCTTTTAAAAAAAATAATATCATCCAGCTATTTAGCACTCAAAACTCTACAATGGACATTGATATAACACTCTCATTTAGTAGTGATGTTAATCATGGGAATAGTTTTCCTAACCAGACAGAAGGTAAAAATATTCTGGTCATGCTGTAAAAAGCAGCAAACCTGGGCAAGAAGTGATCTCCTTTCAAGACGCTATGGAATTAAAGGATGTAAAAAGACCATAAGTGAAAAGCAAACCTTGCCCTCTCCCCATCAATAACACATACATATCCTTCAAAAACTACCATTAACAGAAAACATCTCAGAGAACAGATGACAGTTTTAGAAACTGGGTCAATTTGCTTCTGGACTGCAACCAGAAAGACTGGCCTTGTTCTCTCAAGTATTTTCCACCTCCTTTGAAACAGAGAAAACCTGGCTGTCTTGCAGCAAATCCAGTTTATGAAAAAGCACAGTGAGATATTCAGGTCAAAAACAGACTGCATCTTAAATATAAAACATGAAGGAAAAAGATACCTGAGTAGAATTCAGGGGTTTTCTTTTATTCTATTTTTTTAACCTTTTTAATCTTTTAAGAAGTTAGAGTCTCCTAGTAATGAACAAAAAGAAAGGGAGGACAGACACCTTTAAAGGACATCTACTCAGCTGACCCTCACAGGGCTTGTGCAGTGAACACAAAGCTTGGGGTTAATAGTGGGCATGTACAGGTAAATGAAGTGTGATCCATCTTTAGAGGTGAGCAGAAATGTAGGTAAGTAGGTAGGCAGAGAAGGGTAAGTATAAGCGGGGGAAGGGAATGCGGCTTTAGTTGCAGAGCACACGCTTAGTGTACAGGTGCTCCTGGGTTCAACTGTCAGTGCATGCTCATGGGTGTGCATGCACACACACACACACACACACACACACACACACACGAAGAGTAAAAGAAATGAAAAGATCAGGGACAGGAAGAAAGTCTGGTGGGTAAACACCTAGAGACAGCTCTGGTGACATAGTTAGGCACCTCTCACTAGCCAGATCTTTGTTACAACAGGGACCAATGATTCAGACTCCTGGTGACAATTCCATGTCCTACGGCACATTTAGGGTCATGCACTGCCATGACATGGGTGTCAGCAAATCGGAGAAAAGAAGACTGGATCTACCTGTTTTGCTACTATTTATTTACCATTAACCACCACCCACCACAGAGATGACCTCCTGGGATCACTGCTAAGGTGGTTTACAGGTATGGTGAGAAAAGCGTAAGCTGATTTTATTCTTTCCTCCTTATTCTAAGAGAAGCTTAAAGTGTCAAGGGCTGTTTCTTTGTGGATTATGTCTTGGTCCTTGAAAATGCAGTTAATACTTATTGCCAGAATGGAATATGATGACCTGGGCTTTTTTTCAACTCCAACTCCCCACTCCCTTCAGAGATGTTTATTCTAGAAGCCTTGTCTCAAAGCTGGGTAGCTCAGGCACTCGGAAGGGATACAGACCATCAAGAACAAGCAGGAGTTCCATCGAGAACAGTGGAATCTTTTACCACATGAAAGGTTCCACTGACTTTTTCGAGCCTATGCACACTGAGGCCAGTCTGGAACTGGCCTTGTCCCTCCTTTTCCTGGCATCACAGACAGCAGCATACCCATAGGCCTGGTGCATGAAGACCCAAGATAAACCCAAGAGCTTGTAGGGAAGGAACAGTGCAGTAACAAAGACAAGCAGGCTTTGGACAGAGAAGGGCACTTTAGAGGAAAACTCAAAATTCTAGAATTTAGGAACTTGGGCAATTAGCTGAACAGGTGTGAAGGCATCCCTGGTTTCCTCCTCTTGTCTTTATGATGAGAGTAACCAGGCTCTTGATTACACACAGGTATCAGAAATTAAGTCCTGCCAAGCTTCAACGGGAATCCTTATCCAAGATTAAGTAACTACAAGGTCATTTTATTACAGGAAGTCCAATCTCACTCTTTTACAGTAAGGCACATGGTGCTTATTGTGAGTACCATGGGATTCGTAACCCAAGGCAAAGGAGAAAACACACACCAGCCTCTGATCTCCACCCCTACCATTTCCTTCCAGAGAGGAGGCAGAGGTGCCTGAGGAGCTGCTTCCGGGTCCTGCTCCCTCCTGCACATTACGCACGTGGCCCTGGTTTTTTTTTTTTTTTTTTTTTTTTTTTTTTTTTTTTTTTTTTGTCTTTTTGAGACAGGGTCTCACTGTGTAGTTCAGGTTCAGGCTGGCCTTAAGCTCACTTTGTAGCTCAGGCTGGTCTCGAACTCACAACAATCCTCCTGCCTCAGCCTCCCTAGTGCTGGGATTACAGGCATGTGCCACCACGCCCGGCGTGGCCCTGGTTCTTGATGTCCTCTGTGTCACCATGGCCACATGCCCCGAGAGACTGGCAGTGTTGGCCATGCGCCATACTCCCCTGTGCCCACTCTCACTGCACAGCAAGGAAGGCGGGCATCCTAGGCAGATGGACAAGAGCACCTGCCATCACCGTCGGCCAAAGGCCTTCCTCCCTGAGCATGGGGGAGGTGGTCTGAAAATTAATACTCTGAATGTGAAGTAGTACAGAAGTTAGAGCTCAATAGGAAATTGTGATAAGAAGAAACAAGATCATAGATTGTAAAGGCGACACACACTACTAGTAACCAGAAAATTGGTCTGCAAGTCAGATAAGGAGTGGCGCTTTCACACGACCACTTCTGGTACCTGTTCAAGGGGATCCTACAGTCAGTCATGCCTATAGCTAGTGCTTATATTCAGAGCTATCACTATAAAAGGCAAGCTCCATCTCCCAGTCACTTAAGGTTATTATAGGTTAAAGACACAATATACTGAAGAACCCTCATGAGGTAACTTGGCCCAGCTCATTTCCCTTGCTTTGGTGACAGCCTAAGCCAGGGGGTCACAAATTCAGACGCTGGCAGCAGTCAAGAAAGGATAAAGTAAGGAAATGGTTATAAGCCAGGGAAGACGGCGAGCAGAACTGAACCTTTCACTCAGTGCTAGACCAGCAAAACCAGAGCCAAAGTGTGTGTGCCTTGAGTTACTGATAGCCAAGAGAGCCAGGAAATTGAAACACTGAATTAAAACACTTGCTTATTTAATGTTAGAAATGTATGCTAATACTTTCAAAATCCAGCAGGGATTAGATTTGCTGAGTGAGTTTGTAGTTTCTGTTGTCTATGGTCTCAATTTGCCAGGGGATTCTCCCTTTAACTTTCCAGGGCCAGATGTTCTCACCCTGTCCTCTGACTCTCTGACCCTCCAGGGCTGCCCAGCTGCGGCTTCATTGAGCACAGCAGTGCCGGGGAGAAAGAGCCGCAAAGCAAGGCTTGGAGTCAAGTGAGTTGGGCCATCAGCTCTGCCTCTCAGCATGTGTATGAGGCACGCTTTGACCCTGTACATCTCTGTTTCTTCTTCCCTAAAACTAGGGGAAATTCTTAGTACCTTCTGAGATTGTTTTGAAGACTAAACTGAATATCATGTAGAGAAGTACCTGACACATGGCACTCCAAGCAGATGGGCCCCCCTTTGACTGCCTCCAGCTCCCACCACTCATACAACCTCATTTTGCATTACATGACAGGTAGGGAAATGTGTGTGTGTGTGTGTGTGTGTGTGTGTGTGTGTGAGAGAGAGAGAGAGAGAGAGAGAGAGAGATCCTGCTGGAGTCTTCAAACAAAGAGAAATTTTGTACCCAAACACTGAGAACCTGCTCTACTGCCTTACACATAGCAGGCACTAACTGTATATGCTAACTAGCCCATAATGTTTAGGAAGATCTTAAATTCAGTACCACTTGGGCCTATTTCCTTTCATTTACCATCTTTCGTTGCTTTATTATTAATATTTTGAAACTAAATGGAAAGACTGAAGCATTTTCTCCCAAGAAGAATGGTGTCCCTTTAGGTCAGCAGGGTACTGCCTGCATATTATTAGGACCACCGTACCAGTCTTCTTATTCTCATGTATCACCATGCTGTGATACATAAGGAACCATACCTTAAGTCTAGCTCCCTCAACTCAAGTCTGCCAATGGTGCATATCACTACCAAAGGTATCCTTGGTAGCCACTCCTGATCTGCTTAATCATTTTGTATTATGAAGGCTGATGTGCACTGATCTAGCATAGAGGTTTACCAACTATGCTTGACCAACCTAGATTTCTCTGGATTTATGCTGATAGCATCCCAGAGCCCTGAAACAATTTCAGCTTTGCTCTCCCTTGGAGCAAAAGGGCTACACAGTGCTGGCAAACCTATTTCCTGTGATATGGTGAGAAGCCTATATAACAACTAAGTGGGTTATTTCACAATGACCCACTAAAAAGAAAGCATTTGTCAAGGAAAATTGCCAGGAAGGTACCCCTTTAAAGATGTTGGAGGGAACCAGTTCTCTCTTCAGTGAAACATCTCCAATCACGAACTTATTGTTAAGAAGAACTTGAGGATGGGCTGTGTGAGGAGAGGGGACTTAATGGGAGGTAATGCTCACAAATGAAATTCATCTACTTTGTAAGCAAGAGAGGGTCTTATACCTTGTTCCTCTGGGAGGAAACTTCCATTAAGCCCCTAAAGAACCCTTCATTGGGAAGATGGGCTGTGGGGGAAAGCAATATTGAGCCCTCCGCTTTCCTGAGGGCTCAATATTGAACTTTCCATTACCAGCTTCCTTGGAGCAAGACCTGTCCTTCTGGAAGGAGGAGCACCTGCTGGGTTGTTAATCCTCTACACAGAGAGCTAGTTTCTGCTTCTACCAGGATCAAGGACATTCAATGTTCTCCAATTACTTTCTGTATCAAAATAAGTTTCTACCATGCAGGTGGTAGAATTAGGAACCCTCCAGCCATTCAAGTGCTGTGACACTCTGTGCCCATTCCTAGCTCCACACACACTCTGAGGGAAGCTCATCATGCCCAACAAACAATTCCTGCACGGGCTATGAACACCTTAGTCTATGAACAACTCTTAGACTCTTGAGCCAACTGCAGGTCTAAACCACAGCTCAGCAGCCTCAGTGGCATCTGGTACCTGGCGATTTCTCTCCCTGTTTTGGAACTTAAATAGACTTGAAAGTATTCTATATTTTATACAACATATGTCAAGACTTTTGGAGGGTGTCAAGAGTGTGCCAGGCTACATCAGCTCAATATAGTAGATACAATTCTGTCAGAAATGCCCAGTTTGTGTTCTCCAAAGGCAAATCTACCACATACATTTAGCTCTCATTTAGTCTAGATCCAGAAATATTACCACTGTAGAATAAGCTATACTACTGTGACTCATTCCCTAGCCTAACTCATCCTACTAGTGGAGTGATGTTGGGTTGGGAAGAGCCAGGCCTTGAGAAACCTACCCTTACCAGCATCAACCAGTCAAGTAGTTTCTCACAAAAAGCAGGTCAGCTCTCTGCCCGAGGCAGCATGTCCTGCATATGGGAAGGCCTTTCCTTGGTTCTGTGGAAAGAAGTCTGCCTTATTCACTGTCCTATGATTTACCAAGTTTTGGTAGGATGAGAGAGGGAAAAGGTGGCACAAAATGAAACAAAGGCAAAATAACCCCACCACGTCCTGGAATTCTCCATCAGCAGCAAAGGGAACAGCCATGAACAACGGCCCTAGCAGCTGACCTAGAGGCCCTGTGGTCTCCTCGATTGCATGGCAGCAGCTGACATGAGTCCTCACAAAACAAGCAGGGGAAATTTATGCCTGCCTTAGCTGTGGAGAACTCTACATTGCTTCCTAGAGAGAGTTCTGGCTTCTGAGACCATAGCCACCGAGGAGGGGAAGATGTCAGCTGTGTTCCCAAGGGAACACCGCTACTGCTCCTTTTCCTTCATTCTGGGCAGCACAGAAGGCAGTAAATGAGAGTCCCAGGCTCCCTGCACTGGCTCTTACCAAGGAGTTCCTTTGCTGCTGATGTCATCATCCTGAAGCTCAGACTTGGGGCCATTTCCTACTGAGTGGCTCTGGGAAAGTCACAGCAAGGCAGCTTTGAAGCATTCCACCTGCTAGCAACAGAATTCCAAGAACAAGAGGTTCTGCCAAAACAAAACTCCAAGTCCTCTGGTGGAGAAAATTTTTCTATAAAATACTGCCCTCCACCTTGGAAAACTTTACTTAACTTGGTTATTTCCACTTAAAACAGGAGAGTGGGTATTTACCTATAAGCTGCAAGCTCAGCTATAAAGTAAGTGCTTAGCATGCATTAATTCTTCGGTTCAACCTTAGACTTTGTATGTACAAAGATAAGAGGTAGAACATTACTTTATATCCTTAAAGTCAATCTCAGAAATAATGAAATACCCATATCATCAGTTACAAAGTGAACTGTTAAAGCAAAGTAAGAATACAGAACACAGCAACGCTTCTAAGCTGGGGCAACTTTGGCCTTCCTGGGGGAGAGTTAGCAATGCATGGAGACCTCTCTGGAGTCACCAGTAGAAGAGATTGGCTCTGGCAACTGGTGGGTATAAGTCAGTGTGCTACCTCCCACAATGCCCAGGACAGGCTCCATAATAAAAAAAAAAAATTCTCTGACCTAAAATATCAATAGGGCTGAGACGGAGAACCCCTGACCCAGAGAGAACACACAGAGATATGAGTCAGTTTAAAACAAACTGAAGAGAAAAAATAATAAAATAAAGTGAACTCATAACCACATTATAATAACATTGACATTGTGCCGTTTGGAGTTTCTGAAATGCGTAAGATTAACAACCACACAAACGCATCAGTTTTCTCCTCAAGCAAAATAAATGTGAGCTGTCCTTTACTTAGAGTAAGAGTATTAGAGTCACCTGAGAAAAAAGGTAGACTGGCTTCGCTGTTACTATCAAAGTGCCAGGTGCAGAGGTGATCTGAGCACCTACTATCAAAATTCATCGGTGACTATTAACAAAGGAATTCACAAACTACGATTACTAAAATCATACACACAACCTAAGTATATCTAGGTCTTGAAAAAAAAAATTTCAGCTTTTAAAATACTAGCAAAATAAGAGATGTCATGGTGATGTTGGCCTACATTCTAGCATGGCTAAGAAAAACAAAAACACACTGTACAACATGGATCCAAATAATTGTAGAAATGTGTAATAATGAAAATAATCCAGTGGATAGTTTGAAATGCCCTGTTCCTAATTTTTTGTCCCTGTTTCCACGCTTTGTCTGTCTTCTACACCACATGCTTTCATTACATTTGGGTGAAGGACGTGCCTGTAGATAACCAAGTCATTAATCTTCTGTCAATTCTTTCATTCCAGCCAGAGAAGGGGGGGAAATTCCATTGAAGCACAGCGAATGCAGGTAAGCAAATTCGAAGAAAAATTTCATGAGTGAGCAGGGACAAATGTTTAATGGAATGTCTTAAAGGTTTGTGGTATAAACAATGAACAAAACTAATGGTGTTTACTACAATGTAAAAAATCAGCTTTTCTTTAAAAAAAAATGAATATCTCAGAAGCTAAGGGAAAATGAATACCATGATAGGCGAAAATGATACCTTATTTGGCATTTCAAAATCATCACTCAATTCTTCCTGAGCAAAGAAACCGTAGTAATGACTCTATTTTACCTAGCACAATTATGGTACACCTCGAAGCAATTCTCCACAATATCCACTTTCTTCCCTCCACTCAAGTCCTACTTAATAATCTCTGGAAACCATTAACCAAGAGTTCTGCTCCAATTTTCCTCTTCTGCCCCCCCTGTTTCCTCAGTCATGCTGGCGTCAGGACAAAGCAAACTTGTATTACATCACAGAGCAAACTCATTTTCTCTAAAGCAGCTCATTGGTAGTTTACTGCTACCGAACCGACACTGTCAACAGTGTGATCTTTGTTCGGTGGGTGTTGCTTTAAAAAAAGTTTCCTCACACCCCCTCCCTCCTCTCTTAAATAGGGGTGAGCAGTTGGAGGCGCCTTTCTAGCCTGGCTCCACCCCACTCTGTAAACGAGACATTACCTTATACACAAATGACTTTAAGGCATTCCTCAGTCTAGCTGCCTCGCTGCAAAATTCCTGCACTCCCAAGCAGCCAGGGCAGCACTCTGTACTGGCTTCCCCTCTGTTCTCCTCTGGCCCACCCATTTCTTCTTCTTCTTTTCTTTCTTTCTTTCTTTTTTATTTTTTAATTTCCACTGCCTCACTGTGTTTTTGTGTAAATGATCTCACATGACTCAACAAATCCATCTGCCTGGAGCAGGCCAAGTCTGGAGCCCTCCCAGGAGGGAGGAGAAGAATTGCTTTGTGGAAAGGACCTGGAGCTCTGCCCTTTCTCTGGCTCGAATTACCCGCCTGTCAGGCCTGACGGATTTGGCTAAAAATAAAAGGAAGCAGGCCGTGAAAAGCAGATGAATGGGCTCAGCAGTTCCTTAGATAACACAGGCCTGCTGTTGCCCAAAGCTCCCCCAAACAGAAATTTCAAATGCAGGGCCTCTGCAGGGACGCAGCCTCCAGGGGAAGGGCCTTGCAAACCCACTGGAGTGGGGAACACGGCCTGCGTGGGGGATTTCGTAGTTAGCACTTCCCTCTGTGCTGGGGTAGGGTGTCAGGCTCGTATAAGTACAAAAAGATTCCCAGAAAGCAGCAGAGTTCAGTGCAGCGAAGGCTTGGCTTGTACAAATGGGGTGGAGTGGGGGTTCCACTGCAAAATTCTGCTTCTCCTCACTTCCAACGCCAGACATTTTCAGCCTCCCTATGATGTCACTTCTCTATTCAGAGCCAGCAAAGAGCTAAAAGTCCTTCTCGTAATGTATGCCCAGCGCCCGCAGTGGGTATTAAGCACTTAGGTTGGCAATGTAATGACACACTGTAACAATCTGTAATATGAAGCAGTCAGCAAAGCCCTGGCTCTGAAAGCTATTTCTCCCGACCATTAACCATATGTTTGGCTCCTCAGATAGCCAAGCGGGTGTTCCAGCTTACCATCTGGTTTCTATCCACACAAGCAACTGCAAAGCACAGGCTGCGTCTCCCAGAGCTGCGTGTTTCTTTTTCCCTCCTTTCCACTCTTTCCTTCCCCTTTCCTCTCCCCAGCTCCTTTGGCTCCCTCCCTAAGGAATGCTCTGCCATTCATCACATGCAAAGAAAACTTTACCTGACATGGCAGCGGCAGAACCATTCAGAGTGCACAGCTGTACTGTAAACACGCCAGTGATCCCTTTACTATCCGCAAAATCTGTGCAAGTCTGTCCCTACCCTTCCTCGTGTCCTATCCAGTGCTGACACTTGATCCTGCATGTTAAAAATAGGTGCATTCTTGACACATCCAGAGGTTGCTATGATGCCCTTCAGAGTCGCTTCATATTCTTCGAGTGGGACTTACACACACACACACACACACACACACACACACACACACACACACGTTGTCTCTGCATTCTATCTGACTGACGTCAGTCCCACACAGGATGACATAGCCCTGACTACAAATAACCACACGGACTACAGAATTTGATTTCTCCTTCTGCCCTAAAAGATTTGATTCCTAGCGTCTGCCTTTTAGAGGGCATTTTTACCCCATAAAGAACCTAAACTAAGACATAGGACATTTGAGAAGAATAAAGGCATGTTGTAATTTTCAACTAACTGATAACTTGCAAAAGTTATGCCTTCTTTTGCTTATATTTTCAATAGTATGATAAATAATGTACAACCTGTTATTGGAATTAATAGGATTTTTTCTCAATGTTTCTCAAATATTTATCCCAAAATTTTTCCTGTTAAAAATAACGTAAAAGGCCTATGATTTGAGATCTAATATGATATTAGATCACCTTTCTCCTTGTTGCTGTACAAATGATGCCTACTACTTAAGCCCATTGTACTGACTTAGGAAATTTAAGTTCATTAATTTACACAGTCTAGTTTTTAAAAGGCTGCTTTTTCACATATCAAGAACCAAAGGGACTCTATCCTTAAAAAGTGATTAACTCAAATGTCAGATTTTATCAACACGAGTGGGGGAAGGGCCTGTCAGGAGAACTGTTTATTTGGGCTAACAAGGATGCCAAAAAGGCCACTACCTGTGCCCGGGTGTCAGCCACTGCCCT
The DNA here is from genome assembly GCA_004027165.1 of Ctenomys sociabilis. Classification (NCBI taxonomy): domain Eukaryota; kingdom Metazoa; phylum Chordata; class Mammalia; order Rodentia; family Ctenomyidae; genus Ctenomys; species Ctenomys sociabilis. Next base: position 62,457 of record PVKA01002451.1, on the reverse strand, counting down.
GTCAGTTCCCATTTTCATGACGTCAAGTATGTGTGGTGCTGGCTATCTCTGCCAAGAAAGGACATTAAAATTCTACTACATGCAGGCTTTAGAGAAGGACAGAAAAGGGAACTGTTACATTTCAGAAGCTTCAGGACACTGTCCATGGGTGATAGATGAGTCCTAGGAAAGGCTTAGTCTGGTTCCCAAAGCTAACCCACAAATGTAGGATCATAGTAGTCTTACTCTCAAGAAAGGCAACAACATGACATAGTTAATAAAAAGTCTGAAAAATTATTAATTCAAAATTTCAATTCCTGTTTCTTAAAGCACTACAGAATCATTTATGATAAGGTATTTAGGCTTCTCATAACTAACTGGTGCCTGGGCCTACTTGCCCTACCTTCATTGTACTGGGATTCTTGGTTTTAAGAATTTGGATTTAAAATTTTTAAATCAGTCAGTGAGAACAAAAAGGCTTTATTGAGCATAAAATTGGAAATGGTAGCTATGGCTGAGAGGTCTAGTCTTGTCACCTTGGCATCTAATTTTTCTCATAACCAATGATTAAAGTGATCAAACCTTGTTTCATGCATGTAAAATAGCCTGTACTATAGAATAAAATTAATTCCTAAGCTGTGTGTGTGTGTGTGTGTGTGTGTGTGTGTGTGTGTGTGTGTGTTTACTAGGGATTAAACCCAGGACCTTGTTGATGTGGAGCACATGCTCTACTACTGAGCTACACACCCCCAACCCATAAATTAACTTAAGAAAGGTCGATCCAGTGTCTACTACACATTAGGCATTGCCCTTGGCAGTCATCAGAGGGGAACTGCAGCCTCTTCCTTTGAGGGGCTGGGATGAGAAGACCGCTAACAGCATCCAGACAAGGGCAATAACAGAGATACCGAGGGCTTGTGGTGGCTAATTCTGTCTTGGGAAATGAGGCATAACTTCACTCACAGGGAACAAATAGGTCAAGTCCTGGCAATCTGAACAGGATTTTGGAGAGCTAATAAAGAAAAGGAAGGTTATTTTAGGAAGAAGGGACCAAATATGGAAAAAAATAAAAACTGTATGTATAAAAAAGGGACAGAGAGTCTGAGGGTTGGTAGGAATTCTTAGAGGGGAAAGAAGGACCGGGATAGACAGGCAGTATTGACAGTTCTTAAGGTCAGGTGATGTAGAGCTTTAAACATCAGAATACAGAATAGGTCATCAGTGGACATCAGAAATGTAAGGCGAATCAAACATGGCATTTAAAAGGTCCTAGCAGCTGCATTAAAAAAGTAAAAAGAAACAAGAGAGTTAATTTCAATAATTTGTTATTTAATTTGATTTATCTAAAATTTTAAGCACAGCAGCCAGGGTTTTATCCCCTGATGTGCTGAGACAGCGATTGAGACTGGGTCTGGTGGTGCACACCTGTAATCCCAGCACTTGGGAGGCTGAAAATAGGAAAATCACTACAAGTCAGATCTACATAGTGAGACCCTGTCCTAAATACAAAAAAAAAAAAAAAAAAAAAAATTCTATCATTTTAACATGGGATGAATATAAAATTATTGATAAGCTAGTTTCTTTTATTTATTTATTTATTTATTTATTTATTTAGGTTTATTTGTTTTCATGCTGAGCTTTGAAGCAGGGTGTGGGTCAGCCACATAGAGCACATCCTGAGTGCTGTGGATCAGCCACAACTTAAGAATCAACAACCACTGTGGTTAGTGGTATTCAACTGGCATCACAGTCCAGTCTTTTTCCTGAAAGCAGCACAGGCCAAAGGATTCGCTCAGCTTTGGCTAGGAAGGAGGCTACCGCACCAGCAATATGACGAGGAAGAGGGAGGACCAGTCTAGGAAAGAGCTTTGGAGGTTGCTTCCACCAACCACACAGGGATGATGAAACGACACAAAGTTTGCACCAGTACAGCGGCAAGAAAAATGGCACAGAGGAGTAAGAGCCAAAAGACATTTCTAAAAAAGAATTCAGCAAAGGCTAAATGACTGCACACGAGAGATATAAAAGAGAAGGAATCACAGAACCATCAAAAAGTGTTATGCTAAAATGCGTGCCTATGGTGAAAGGTCACTGACTGCATATTTAATTTGATTTCACTGTTGCTTTCAAGCTTGCTTCCCTCTATGGCGGAATGCAGTGTCATTTAATGAACTGGGGCCTACCACTCATCCTGTGTTAGGCAGTGCGAGGCTTTGGGGAAGCAAAGATGAATGGCACATAATCCTTGTTTATGTAAGGGACTCAAACACAATGTGGAAGACAAAAACAAAACATTAAGCAGTGTTAGATACATTAGTAGAAAGAAGTGTAACAGAAGATCTACAAAATGTACCACAAAGTAAACTTAGGACCATTTTTTAAGATGTATTGTATTCAGTGGAAATTTTAAGACAGCAGGGAGTGGGGTTTTATATAGCAGGGTCCATATCATACTTTTGTGTTTGTATTCAGTTGTACTATATTAAGAAAATCCTAACACAGATAACTACAGATATCACTATCTGGATCCTACTCTTGAAACTCAAGTTTTCAGACTCTTACTACTTGAAACTCAGAAAATTGGCACAAATAGCATTGTATCCTTTGATGTTGGCTCACTCTGGGCAATGTCTGTGTATGAATTCCAGAAGTGAGTGGATCTGATAACAAAATATGGCTGAATTGGAAATTGTAACCGTGCTTAAGCACCTCATTTTATAATTTCATGATTTGCCTCAAACTTATTCAAGAGCTTCAAAAAAGGCAGTGGTCAAAACTTTAAAATCTTAATTGCTAATGATAAGCTGACCACTGCTCGGTTTCCTTCAGTCAGTAAGGTGAGGCAGGAAATTAGGGTGTGAGGAAGTCAGTGTGACCTGTCAATGACATAGAGCCAGAACACATGCACAGAAGTGTTTCCAAGTCCTGCAAGTGAGTCCTCAGAAAGTGGTACCTTCAACTCTGGCAAAAATCAAGAGGGTTCTGATAGGACAGCTGAGACCTGATATCAGCCTGAGAAATGAGGGATACAGAAGGCCTCCACCATTAACCTCGTAGCCAGTGTGAGCTCTCTCAGCAGTCTGCTTTTGCTCTACAGAGCATACTTCTCCTATCTTTAGTAAATATAAAACTCTGCTACCTTTTTCACATGTCTTGCTCAAATATTTGTTCAGGACATCAAGAACCTGGAAAGCATCTCATAGAGGAAGAGCTAAAACAAAAGAGTATCCATGACCCTTAAGATCACAAGTCTCTGAGTGTTGCATACTGTGTTCATATATCATATAACTGGCCATTAATCCACACAGAAGCCTGCCACCCACTGCGGTTGACATGTAATCAAGCATGCCAAATATGTATGACAGGAGGAATTCACTGTTTCAATTTATGATCTGGGTGGAATCTAGAAAATGCTGCTACAGAACTTCCTCTTTGATGATTTGTTTTTTAAGAGTTCAAATATTTACTCCAGAGGAGGGGAAAAAACCCACTTTATTTCAAGGTTAATTTGATCTACTTCAATGCACTCATGGTTCTAATCTGTTAAAATTTGGTGTATGGCACAGTTAAATGTGTATTCTTTTTGATTTATAGATATAAAAATAATTGAAAAGGCTTAAAAATGAAATGCAAATTAAATACTTGCAGAACCTTTCAAATTATTTCCAGGGAACTTCAGCAGACTCAAGTTCGAAGATCACTTGCTCAAGGACTTTCAGGTTGAAAGGTAAAGGCAGAAGATCAAATTGGTGCATCTGTTATTTAAGGATCAAGTCATTTCCAAACTTAAGCAGAATGCAGAAACTATTCCTCATTATCCTAAAAGCAGTGAGTCAAAAGACAAAACTACAGGAAGCATTTAAAAGTCTCTAGTGAGTTAGAATTAAAAAGGCTGGGGCGAAAATGTGAGATACATTATTCATTTCTCAATGTTGTTCGTTCATTAATTCATTCAACAATGTATTCACCTATCATATGTCAGGCACTGTTTGAGAGACTTGAATGCATCAATGAAGAGACTAATTCCTACTTTTGTGGCATTGAGAGTCTTTACTAGAGGAGTGACACACAATAAACACAATGAAGAATCATAATTAAGTTATTTTTGTTATAAGGTGGCAGGTACAATGGAAGACATACAGTGGGACAGGACTGTGAAGAGAAGGAAAGCTGCAATTTAGATAGATGGCCAGGGGGCTCTTATCAAGAAAGGCCAAGTAGATCAAGGACTAAAGGAGGTGAGAGGTAAGCTGAGAAAGCCACACATTCATTCTCCAAATATGACTCTGGACCAGTAGCTTGGAAACTCATCACTAACTCCAGAGCATGGGGGAGGGTCCCAGGAAAGGCTGTGTGTAACTTTGATATCCCCTAAAACTGGAGTACCAGGGGCTGGGGAGATGGCTCAGTAGAATAAGCGCATCCCTGGCAAGCGTAAGGCCCTGAGTTCAATCCCTGGATCCACCAAAAAATAAAAAGCCCTTGAGTGGAAAAGGCTCTGAATGAAGCACGTTTCTAGGGCAAGGAGGGCAAACCTTTAGAACTTTCAATGATACAAATACCCCTCTGTGGCCCATGTGCCAGCGGTTTGCTGCCACGTGTCTGAGGTGTACTGCAGAAACAGGGATAAAACCAGGGTCTGAAGGTGAGAACTCAGAGGGTGGTGGACATGAGGAAACGACATCAAGGGCAGTCCGAGTATGAAGAGTCTAAGACCATCATGAGATGCTCACTCCCAGAATAACAGGGAGCCACTGGCAGTTTCCAGACATCTTTTTAAATAAATATATGTGCTATTCGTTGCATCAAGGGGGAGCACTAGGCTACTTGCCTCTAATGAAGACTCCTTAAGTTTTCCACTTTGGGTTCTAGTATGCTGTTTACTGTATAAAATCATGCTCTCAGGGTGGGGAGCTCTGATTTGTAATGTTTGCTGATTCCCATGGTGTAAATATTCTCACCACAGCTAACTTCGAGCTGCCAATATGTCTCCCTGAACATGGATCTGCTAAGAAATATGCACAAGTGACTCACAATATTAACTCTGGATCTGGGTGTCACTGCCACTGCATCATTCAAAACAATGGGGAATTTTAGAAATTGGATAGAAAATGCCAATGTTTATTTATTTATGTATTTAGGACAGGATCTACAGGATCTCACTACACAGATCTGACTCATAGTGATTCTCCTGTTTTCAGCCTCCCAAGGGCTGGGATTACAGGTGCACACCATCACGCCCAGTCTCAATTACTGCCATCTCAGGACACCCCAGGGGTAGGACCAGGACAGCTCTCTGGGTATTGAACCCCAGCCACTGTGTTCTGCCTAAGCAGGCACTTTAGTCCACTGAGCTATCTGGCCAGCCCTGCCAATGCTCATTTAGGAGTCCATGTAACTGCAGTGTCTTCTACTGGCCTAGTTCTGTTAATCAAATATAGATCTCAATTCCATAGAATTTAATATAAAGATCATATATTATCTTCATGTAAAGCAACCCATCATTAGCACTAAAACCCCTATTTCCTTTAGTGAAAAAAAAAAAAAATCCAAGGAGCCAGGGAGATAGCTCAGTAGAATTAGAATAAGTGCTTGTCTGGCAAGCGCAAGATACTGAGTTCAAACCCCAGGACCACAAAAAAAAAAAAAAAAAAAAAAAAAAAATCCATTTTACTTTAGTTTAGGTTCATTTGTCATTTCTTCTTTCCTCATTTAATATTTGTACACTGAAAAAGTACACTTAAATGGGATTTGCTGTGCAAAATATAGAGGGCTGCTACTTGAAAGGCATCTGTAAATCTCAGGCAGGCCTTTAAGGAGTGTGTGTGTATTTGAAGAACAAAAGCTTGCATTTATCTGGAGATGCTGTGACGTTTGGATAGGGCCAGCATCTGCTTGATTTTGCCACGAAGAAGTTTTCTGTGACCTAGTGGAATGTCCCTGGTTCTGCCAATCAGATTATACTTTGTGAATAAAATTTTCAAAGAGTACAGCATCCTGTATAAGGAAAAAAGACAGTTCATGGACTCCGGATTAACCCCAAGTGTCTGCTAACTTGGGAGTAGGCCCCAAGCATTCTGCATGCTGCAGATCCCTCAGCAGTTGTTCCACCCACTCAGACCCCAGGCAGCCAGGCCAGCAAATGTGCATAAGCTTGCACTCCCGTGAAACAATGGGGTCTTTCAGGCCTCACAATCTTGTGAAGAAACAGACTTAAACGTCATGGGAAAAATTAGGAAATATCAGAGGAAAACAGTCCACAAAATGAGGGGCGGAACACTTGCTCACATGTTCTAATTCTTGAACAAAGAGAAACAACTATGACAGCTCCCTGGCTTCTCCTACCATTCCATTTCAAAAGAGAATCATACTAAATTTCTTTTCTTTTTGGGGGGGGGGATTACAGCAATAAGACATAGTCAAGAATACATCAGAATGGGAAATTTTTAAACCTAAGGAACAGAGTTAATCTCAAAGTCTTTCTTAAGAAAAGCATAATTATCAATGCACACTACCAGCCTTTTAAGAGCCAAAATACCAAAACAATGACAACCACATAGAGGGAAATAGCAACTCCTATCATATTTTTTAAGCATTTCCAAAGTACTCTTGTTATTAAATCTCACATAACAGTGAGCTCCACCTCAGCAATTGTTCCTTATTATCTGCCATTCCCAATTATACTTTTCATTCCAGCTAGCTAGCTGGCCGGCCTAGCAGCTTGCAGCATTCCATTCTCCATCCTCAGCCTCAGGAGCCATTATTCTACTTGCAAATTACTGCTCTCCCCTTACCCACCGAAGGATGTCTTTCAATTTGAGTCTTGGTTTAAGATCTACCATCTGCAAAACTAATTTCTAGAACAAGTAGATTTGCAAACTTGTCAACAAATTTACCCTTATGATTTAATGGGTTTTATAATGCAAGCATATTTTCTAGTTGGTTGTTATTCCAGCTTCATTAAACTCCCCAAGAATAAAGTCTGAAACTATTCTTTGTACTCAATCTCCAACTTTCAACCATATTGCTATCTGTATGATACTGTCAACTGTTTAGCACTAAAGGCTTCCCAGCTGTCATCTTTCAACCATGAATTTAATGGTCAAACATTTTGGGAAAAGAACTGTAAGTAAAAAAAAAGGTATGCATTTTGGACTTGGATGACAAAAGCAACATGTATTAAAACCATGAAAAATTTTGAGCTGGCTGCGGTGATAGCCATCTGCAATCTCAGCACTATGGAAGGCTGAGACAGAAGAACTGGGAGTTCAAGCCCAGTTTAAAAAACTTAGTGACTCAGCCAGACTCTGTCTCAAGATAAAAAGAGGAGCTGGGAGCACAGCAGCTCAATGCCAACATCCAGGAAACCTTTCAAATTAAAAATTTTTTTCAAGGTACAAAGAAATGCAATATATAGGGAAAATAGTAAAGATAAGAAAGACCCAGGGCTGGTCAAATAGCTCAGCAGATTAAAGCACCTGCATGCAGGCTCAGGGGCTTGGGGTTTGATTCCCAGGCATGCAGTTCTGGCCCCACCCCCGGGGGCACACTGAGATGGCAATTGAAACTGGGTGTGGTGGTGCACCCCTGTGATCCTAGCTCTTTGGAGGCTGTAAACAAGTGAATCACTAGAGTCCGATCTAGTAGCAAGACCCTGAACATCCTGTAGACCTGTTCCTAAAATACAAAAAAAAAAAAAAAAAAAAAAAGAAGAAGATGATTCATGTGAGGCTGAGAATTTACAAAGATACCACACACATCTCACCAATATCCCTCCAAAAGGGACGTTTGGTAAAAGATCATCCTTTGGGATGAAACCACCATTTGATAACAGACAGAATTCAAAGTAAGGTAATAGAGTAGAATTAAATGCAAATCAGTCATTCCAGCTGCAATGCAAAAGAGGAGTGGAGAGACTGTCATAGAGGGCCCCGGATCTTCTCAACTCGATACATCTGTGAACTTACAGGCCAAAGTTTCAAACCACTGGTTTGAGTCTATTACAAATCACAAGCACCTGGACAGCTTCTGAAGTCCCATTGCCCAGGTCACCTCCCACACTAATAAAACCAGAATGTATGGAATAGAAGCCAGGTGTCCGTAGAATTAAAAGTGCTCCCAGGTGATTCCAATGTAAATCAAAGTTTTGGCAACTGATCCTCAACCGTCATGCTAAAAGGTTGAATTTACCAAGGAAAAAGAACTGAAAGTTAAACTGGTGATAGTGATGGGCAAAGGTTAACTTTTGACAACTTCTATATGAGAAATAACTCGGGATGAAAATAACTCGGGATGTTTTCTGATACTTATAAGCTAGTGTACTACAGAGTCTTTAAAAGCCTGAAAGAAATTTGTGGCTCTGGGATTTTGACAAGGAAAATGAAACAGGGCATGTTGGTAGGTATGGGTACTGAAAACAACAACTATAAAAGTTCCCTACCAGGTCAGCAAGATACACGTCAGTTATTTGCTGGCTGTGGGGCTACTTGACCCCCTGACCATTATGTGTCTACCTGTGGTAGAGATTCTGGCTGGCTATTTGCAAGCTTCTGTCCAGGCAGTATCTCTCTGGCTGGAAGTGGGGTCCCAGGATCCACATATATCAAAAGCTCCTTAGGTGACTGTTGTTTTGCCATACAAATGTGGAGAACCACAGGCGAAGAGGGGCTCTGAGACCATGCTACAAAGTTCAAATCCTTAATCCACTTGCAACCAGCTGTGGTTCAGTTTCCTTATTTGTGAACATGAAGATACTTGTTAATGACGCCTTTGTTTCAAGGTTTACCTAACTTAATCCATTCATCTGCCACCTTGGCTTATTTTAAGGATTGGACATTAGCAAAGGTATACAGTAAATGCTTAATTTTATACGTATCACATACAAGCACATACTTGCATGCTTGTGTATTTGTTACAAAGGCAAAATGGCCTGAGGTACACAAAACACTTAGTACTCTCTCCTTAGAAGAAATGCCGTGTAAATATAAGCAGAACTGATGCTGACAGTACGGCAGTAGAATAGCCATCCACAACTAGCCATCATCTATTGAGGATTTCAACTTTTCCTCACCACACAGCAACCTTTGCTTCTGAAAACCAAAATTAGAAAACTTGAAAAACTATGGGGGCAAGTAGCAATCCTTTTACTCTCTTTCTTAATCATTAGGAGGGCTCACTAACCATGACAGATGATTCCACTGCAAAGTAATGGTGAAAATGTGGGTTTGCTGGCAAAGCAGAACACTGTAGAAATCTGGCCCTGCCCCACAAGATGATAAATAACACACCATGTCAGCCAGAGGAAATTCAACCCTCTCATTTCCTAGGGGGAGCCCAGAATGGAAATGTGTTTTGTTCAAGATCACACTACTGGGGGCAGAAATGGGACCAGACTGAGGACGGCGTGCCTTGGTTTGCACGTGGCTTCCACAGATTATCCTGGTGAGGAGCGTGCTGTAGAGGCATATTATCACGGGCAGGAGCCAATCCTTGTGGCCAAGGCCAATGTGAAGGGGAAGGATGATGCCCTATTTCCCAAGTGCTTCCCTCTACTCTCTGCCTAAGTCCCTTTCCTGCCTGAAATTCCACCTCTGCAGGCCATCTCTGGCTGAGATGGGTGATACGGAACACCAGAAGCAGCTGTGGCTTGTTTTGTGGCGCAATTGTTTTCTTATGGATGTTTGGTTCCAGTTTTATAGTGCAAGACAATTATAAAAAGGGCTTAATTTCCCATATTTCATTATGTGTATCTGTTCAGAAATGTATATCTGTTCAGTCATTTTTTTGAGATGTACATATATGGAGGATTTTTTCCATATTTTTTAATCCTGGCCAAGGACAGGAAATCCTGTTTTTCAATTGCTGAATCTCAAACTACTCTGAGAATTTTCACTGAGAAAAATGACCTTGTCTCGGTTCTGCAGGAATTTAAATATTCTCTCAATGCCGTTTGTACTTGACCTTAGCAACATGACCAAACTACAGATTCAAATACCACTGAGTAAAGGTACAACATTTGCATCCTGTTACCAAACCACTTGCCAATTCCAATCCTGTGACCCTGGGCCAGAGCCTAATCCAAAAGATTACAAAGTAACATCCTGATGAGTTGTCATGGCAACTCCTAGATGTCAAATATACTATGTCCCAGGGCTGAAAATTATCATTTTTAGTCTACTTATATCCTACTATTTCATGTATAGCAGCCAACTAAAATGCAATCTGATATGTCAGCTGCCAAACATAATCACAGATGCCACTTGCTATGGTAGCCAATAATAAAAGACTTCTAGTTGCATCTGTTTTAAAGATACAGCAAATCACTGAGTGTTCTAAATCCTTTGGGCCGGTCCTTACAGAGAGATATTTAGCCAGACTGCCTCCGTTTTTATTTAATCAGTCAATATGTTGGAGAGCCTTGGAGGCAAAAACCACTTTGTTGAAAGCTAGGCATTATTATTTTCTAAACAGGAGGAAATGTCCCTGTCTTCAAACTTTCAAAAGACATGGTATAATGGGGGCCAGGGAGATGGCTCAGTGGAATAAGCACTTCCCTGGCAAGTGCAAGGACCTGAGTTCAATTCCTAGTTCCACCAAAAAAAAAAAAAAAAAAAAGAAAGAAGAAGAAAAACAAAACAAAAAACCAAAAGACATGGTATATATGATTCAAAGAGAAAAGGAGAAAAAAAAAATCTATGATTTGAGTCCTTTAAGGGCACAAATATACGAGGGTGCCTTATAATAATTCCAACTCTTTATAACTGGAGGAGAGTGAAATATTACTGAAATACAGGCCATCACAGTGCTTAGTTTTAATCGGCAGCTTCTACCCTTCTTTATTCTCTAGATTAACTCTCGTGGTGTGGCCTTTATCTCAGGTATAAGATCAAAACCTATCTTCCCTTGCTGTTTTAACCCATGGCCTAGGTTAGGCACACATGGGGTAGACTAAGCCCCAAGACCTCCAGGAGCTTTACAATGAGTAGACAGATATAGAAACATCACTCTTGCAATTCCCATTAGCTAAAAAAGCATAAAGTCACCTCTGCAAACAGCAACACTGATTGCGAGAGATGTGTGCTTAATCTTATTTTCCCTGATGATCATTCACGAGAAATGTTAATGGGAAAAGGAATGTCCACAATGTGACTAACAGGCCCAGAAGGAAAGACAAATGAAGACATAGATAATATGCAAACTGGATTATCAGTCCTAGTAATCCAGAAGGAGACATATGACAGGTCATACTATATGGGTTTTTAAAAATTATAAGCCAAATAGAAAGGCGAACAGAAGCACTGCATGGAAACAACTTTAAGCCAACATTAATCATTATGTATGTATAGTTAGACATAGGAGTTATTTTTCTCCTTTTTTTTTTTTTGCCATACCAGGGATTCAACTCAGGACCTTGCACTTGCCAGGCAGGTGCTTATTCTACTGAGCTAACTCCTGGGTTCAGTTTTTTTAAATTAATTAATTTTTTGTGTGGTACTGGGGATTGAACTCAGGCCCTTGCACTTGCCAGGCAAGCACTTATTCTACTGAGTTCCCGGGCTCAGTTTTAAGCAAGCATTTTCTTTTAAAACTTCAAGAATCCATTTCCGTGACACATCTTTTTCCATCTGCATAAAAATTTGCTGGAAGCTCCAAACTACATTTATGGCCTATCTCTAACAAGTACTTAAATAGTCTTTTGACATCTTTTACCAATTTCTACATTCATTTTCTTACTCTTTTATTATCTGCTTTCATAGGACAAATCTCTAGATTCAAACTAAATCCTTTTGTGGTAATCTGGAGTATTATTTCATTGACAGCCTTCCCTAAACTTCAAGTACTTATGATGACTTCTCTTCCAGACCTTCTTTCTTTGATCTGTGGGGTGGGAGATTTCATCCTTAAACAAAAGTTTCAGGTCACAGAAAATCTGAAACAACTTCAATCCCTCAAAGTTGTAATCACATTTTAAATTTCTCAAAGAAAGAAAATTCAGCTAGCTGAGAACATGAGGTGAAGAATCACCTTTTGGGGGGCCGGGGATATACCTCAGTGGCATAAGTGCCTGCCTGGCAAGTGCAAAGTCCTGAGTTCAATTCCTGGTATTGCAAAAAAAAAAAAAAAAAAAAAAAAAAGATTCACCTTTTGCCTTAAACTCGTGACTTGGGCCAGCCCCCAGAAAACACACCAACTGTTGAAGCTGTTGTATTTCCTGGAGCCAACCCTTTCTTCCAGGTGAGGATGTCATTTCAACAGATCTACCCTGAAGCCTTTTCTGCACTCCTTCCCAGCCTACCTTGGATGGAGCTGGTCTGCTTCCACATGCCTGGCCCTCAGGCTGCCAGGCTGCCCGTCCTACTCTACCCATGTAAAACCCGGCTATTAATAGTGGTGGTCTGACACAGATTTGATTTTAAATTGTGCCTCTCTCCTTAGACAAAAACGTTAAGCTCTGTCAGTCTCAGGGACACCATGTGAAGGTCAGGAACAATAATGTAAGTCTCTTTTGTGGTTTGTTGAAATTAAATAATGCTCTGAGGGTCTTTAGCAAAAGGCCTCATATATGACAGTCAATAAAGATCCACTGGAAGTATTATCATCACTATTACAATAATGATTCTTTAAAAATAGGAAGTGGTCAGTATAACCTTATGGTCTTTAGAGCTCTCAGCTCCATCCAGAAGCTGTGAGATTTTTTTCCAGGATCACTTCTGCCCTAGTGTCTCAGAACCAGCATCACCCCTGAGCAGCCAGGCCCTGCAGCCCTTTGATATGGATTAAACCTCACTTCACATGCAGCACTTGAATGTTTGAAGAGTGAGTTTTCCTGTCAGTGAAGGAGCTGCCTTCTGTGGACCTTCGCTGGCAGAGGGCAGGATGAGAACACTCCTGCTCCTTATCACTGCCTTCATCAGCGATGGTGGTGCCTGCACCAGGGTATTCTGGGCTGTACAGATTGGGGAGCCGGTGATGTAGTTAGGTTTCCTGGAAATACAGGCACCAATTTCCTGTGGCTTCCTCTGTTTTTGATGTAGATATGAGCACATGTAAAAACTAAACACATCAAGGATCAGAGCTTGAGTCAGTGGGGGTGCAAGTGCTGAAAAATACTGTCATTTCCTCATAAACAGACGCAGAAACACAGTGTCTTCCCCACTGCTGGCCCCCTAGGAGGCTGGGAGGTGACAGCAAGAGTGTAAACAGATCTCCTATGCCTATAACTTCTAGACCTATGGCCTGCTGCTTTACTGATGGACATTCCCATGAATTTACTTGCTTACTTAAATGATCAAGAACCACAACTTCCATGAAAGCCAATACTTTGCATAAAACTTAGCCTGAAAAAGCTCTGGTCTGTTTACAGGGCTTCAGTCAAATTTTCCCCAGAACTCTGGAGGCCAGGTCAGAAAAGGTCATCCCCTGAAGTGGAAAGCAGTAAAAGTTCAGATGGACTAACTTGTTTATACAACCATCCTAAAAGATAGTTTAGGATTAAATAATGTGAGGCACGCTCACATATTGGGAGCCAGCCAAGCTCAGGGAAGGTGATCACAGTGGGTTCCAAGAATAGAACAAACAAAGAAAATAATGTCTCAGCTAATGGTCCCATAACCTGCTCCAGACTAGGCAGCAGCAGCAGGATGAAGTCTGCTCAGGGTTCACTCAGTCTGCAGCAGATTCAGAAAGCCTCTGGAGTCAGGAGTAGCAGCGGTGAATCCCCCCTTGCCTCCCACTGGCTAAGCCACCTCGGGCAACTCACTTCACCTATAGAAACTTCTACTTCCTCCCGACAGCTCAGTGGACTAAAGCGCCTGCTTGGACAGGTGCAGGGACTGGGATTTGATCCCTGGTGTGTCATGCCAGCACTGTCCCTGGGGCATGCATTGAGACTGGGCATGGTGGCATGTGCCTGTAATCCCAGCGCTTGTGAGGCTGAAAACAAGAGAAGCATTACAAATCTGATCTGTGTAGTGAGACCCTATAGATCCTGTACTAAAGACATAAAAGAAAGAACTACTTCCTGCTCCTCTTCCTTTGTGAGAATTTACCCCTCCCAAACACTGGGGGCACCCATCACTATAATCAGCCCAGGGGCCCAAAGGCAGTTGCTGCAGGACATAGGTAAGTCTTTTTTGCTCACATTAGTCTGTCACTCACAATCAAAGAAGTAGTTAATAAAACCCAGTTGCAAAAGGTGCTATGAGAATTAAATGAAGTCACATAAAGAAAACATAAGAAATATTGGATACATTCTGAAACAGGGCAGTTGGAGTATGGCTGGAATGCAGCAATCTGTTAAGATCCCCGCTCCCTCACAAGAAGGTGAGGGAAAAACTTAGCTTTTTCAGGTTAAGTTTTATGCAAAGTATTGGCTTTCATAAGTAGAAGTTTCAGTCATTTTTGTTCTAAGTTTTGCAGTCTCTATAGGTGGAGCCAATGACCATAACTGCCTTACAGTGTTGTAAGGCTGATTAAAGTAGATATAGCACTTATAACAGTGCTCACCACTCAGTGGACATTCAGCAGTTGGCCACTATTACTGAAAAGGGAGAATTGTCCTGAGTGCTATTATGGACTATGCAAAAGTCACCGATTTAGAGAGAAACGTCTTTCAGTGTGAAAAGAACCATTCTAGGTAATGCAGCCTGATGAGCCATCCTTGCAGGGTAGTCTGAAAGGACTGACTTACTCCTCTCAGAATTTACCATGCTTGAATATTTGTCCTCCTAAGGGTATATACTGGCCTGAGCCTGTGACCTTTTCAGTCACGCCGCTGGACGTCACTCTTTCACTGTTAAGAACTATAGTTCTGAATCTCAGCTCTGAATTATCTCATAAATTTAACCATAAATCAGTTCTTACAAGCCTCCTCTACATAAAAGAACTAATAAAACTGATTTAGGCCCATGGCTATCCACCAGAGCTATGTCCGTACGAGGACCACCCAAGCAACCAGTCAGCCTCTTGTTGAAATCTGTATTAAACACAGCTCAGGCTTATTTTACATACCAATGAAGTACAGCTTCTCCTTCATCTCTGCTTCCTGTGACACAATCACTCATTCTTCTTCATTCATTCACATAATGACTGTTTAGTGAGCATCAATTATGTGCTAGATGCTATGCACATAAACAGGCAAGAGCTAATCAAGATACTTTCCATCTAGTGAGGAGGGCAAATTGAATAACCACTGAAAATAGTTCAAGGACTGAGGCAAAAGGAGAGCTCAGTTCTTCAGGGTGGGACCCACACATTGAGCATGAAACCAGAGGTTGGGCCAAGGTGGTGGTAAACTTACACGATACACGCGGTAGTGAGCTGCTGGTTTCATCAAAAGCTCGCCATCACTAGACCATGGAGGAGGGAAAGCAAAGAGGAAGAGTAGACTGAAAAGATGGGCAGCCCCTCAGTACGTGGGGATTTAGGGGCCTGCAAAGGAATGTACCTTGACAAAGAAGGGAGTCGTTGGGAGATTTTAACCAGGCAGGATATCACCTTCATTTCTGCCTTTAGAAAGACCACTTCACTGGGCAGTATGAAGAAAGAAAGAAAAACAGAGCGAGGTGTGGAAACTAGGAGTCCAGGGAAGAGGTCACTCTGTCCAGAAAACAAATGGGAAAGCTGTGGGGAAATGAACAAAGCTAAAAGGAGACTCTGGGATTCTAGAAGGTTTGAGAATCTGAATTCCATGAAGCTAAATGCCAGCCATCAGCTCCCTCGAGAGAGAAGTGGGCCTATTACCATTTGGTGGCTTCTTGAAGAGACTGAGGTGAAAAGTGAAAACTGATGACTATATTACTTACACTGTGGCAGTGGGACTTGTGAAACTATGCAAAGACTCTTATTTTAGAGACTTATGAGGCCTCAACAGCATAGAGAAAGGGTGCCTAAATATTCATTCCACCTTAGCAAGCAAGTAAGTGTTATAAACCAACAATAGCTAACAGGCTCAGAGACATCCGGGCTTTGCTGTCATCTTTGTAAGCCACATGAAATTCCCCAGCTGCTGGGCCCAGTCTCCTTTTATTTCCTTAGTATCTTTCTATTTCCTGCCACTTTACCTCACAGAATGCTTTCCCTTGAATTTAACCATATAAATGCCGTTAGTGCTTTCAGTGAGCACAACATTTTACTGATGGGAATGCTGGACATGTTTTTTTTTTTTTTTTTTTTTTTTTTTTTTTTTTTTTTTTTTTTTTTTTTTTTTTTTTTTTTTTTTTTTTTTTTTTTTTTTTTGTGACATTCTTTTCTTGAGAGGGGCAGAAAATGTCTCAAAACAAACCAAAAATAAATAAGCAAACAAACAAATGAAAGAACAAAATTCAACAGAATCCTTTCTGTACCAGTAGTTACCTCATTAGCTTTTTGGAATAAACCTGTTGGAAAACACCAAGGTCTCTGAATAAATTAGTTGGAACTTCTATTGTGTTTGCCACACACATCCTCAGACAAGGAAGCAGGGCTACAAAGAGTTGATTAAATCCAGGTCAGAACTCCAAGGCAGAGACTCAAGGTCCTGCTGAATAACAAACACTATGATGGAAGGCAGATGAAGGAGAGTATCAAACACAGTCTCACAGGGACAGCAACAGAATTTTAATTTTAAAAGAACATTAGTCATTCTAGAAATCAATGTGCCTCAACCCAGCATTTCACAGAGAACAGTTAAGGGACAAAACAATCCTCCTTCTCCTCTTCCTCTTCTTTTTTGAAGAATTTACTATTTACCTGGCCTCATTACCGGCTTAAAGTAAATTTATGAAACAATGGATCTGTCCCCCAGCCAAATACATTCAGGCATAAGAATAGTGTCACATTGTATATAAATATGAGGGAATTTTACAAGAGTCTCAAATCCCCATTAGGGAGAAAAAATGTATCCGTAACTCTGTTATCTGTCGATCATCTACCTACCCATCTATTTGGCCATCTATGTAGGGAAAAGAAAACTTAAGGAACTCCTTGAAACTCTCAGGGAACAATTATGGGAAGACACACACTGGCCAGACACATTATAATAGTGGTTGCCATAGAAACAAGTCAGTAGGCTTCATTTTTTGGAGTTGTGCCTTTTGATAAAATATTAAATTTCTTAGAATATTTGCATACACATACAATAGCACAATGGCTGGTGTCCAACTGCAATAATTATATGCTTTAAAAATTATTTAAGCTAGTTCTACTTTTTTAGATTACTAATTATACAGAAAAAATTTCATCCTTAGTAAGCTGATTTTTAAAACTCTCCTTCTGCTCCCTATTGTTTCATGTAGGAAGAAGCCAGAGTCAGGGTACTATGGGCATAAAACAGGAATCTAAGGAACACAGCTGAGGCTCGCTTGATGACCATTCTGACAGCTTTCCAACTACCTCTGCTAACATCCTCCATGCTGGCTAGCAAGGCAGTAAGTCTGGTCACTTGATTTTAATTAGACTACCACTGAAATTTCTTTTTCCTGTGACAGAATGCTTCTTTCTTACAGAGTAAGAAACGATGACATATTTGTTCTTGGGTACGTGAGGGGTGTGATATCACCATATGTGGAGCTCATCCGGTGCGTCCTTTCCATTTATATTTAATAAAGTGCTTGCTGGAAGCAGGAGCCTGAAAAGCACACGCTGCACTTCCTATTTCGAAAATTAGGAAGAATTGCATATTTTAACACAGGATCAAAACTGTGAAGTCAAACAATAACTAATTCAAATACTGATTTTAGAACAGAAGCAGCAGGTTGGTTGTTGTGCTAAATTTTTCTGTTTGAAAGCCACTGAGGAGTTTGTGAACCTCAAATGACACTCAGATTACAATCAATGGACGACCCATTATGCATGAAGAGTGCCAGAAACAGACCAACAATCCCTTAAGCTGGCTTCAAAAATGCCCATGAGCTATAAACCTGGTAATCTCTGTAAAGGAGTTGGCGGATTCAGCTTTCTCTCGGCTGGGAGCATCCTGGCGGAGGACCAAGAAGCTCAGTCTCCTTAAAACAATGAATTCAGCAACAATCCTAACTTCCCAGACATATGAAGTAAATCACATTAACAGCTGAGAAGAGGTTATGAACTTTCTGTTTGAAGGTCAGTGAGAAAAGAAAACAAGAGAAAGATCAACTCCAAATGTCAGGGGTGAGCCCAAGCCAGGTGCTTGCTAGAGTTACAGTCAGGTCCTAATAAGAAATTAAAGGAGGACAACCATGACTCTTCTATATTTTTCAATAATTTCTGGCAATAGGAAGATATTTATGCCTAGTGCTAGATATGACTAAGATAAAAGAAATTTATCTATGTGACTAAGAGATGACAGTTATCTCTCATGGGATCATAGGTCATGCTTGTTTTTCTGTCTTCCCCAAGCTCAGCATCGACATATATGATCTCTGTAGCACAAAATCTCCATGGCAATACCACCTGATCTTGTCTGTAATATAGGAAAAAATATACATAATAAAGATAATACACACACATTATTTTACTAACTACATATATTTGCACATCTGTTTTTTACAACCACCATTCAAGAATAAGCCAAACTGTGGGACAACTGAAGAATCAACTTCAGTCCCCTTCAGTGGGTGATCCTAAAATTAAGGGCACTCAATTTCCTTACATAAAAAGGCACAGTATTTGCATGTAACTTACATAGTCTTCCCATATTCCTTAAATCATCTCCACACTACTCATAACATCTAATATAATGTAGTTATGTAAATAGTTGTTAGGCTGTATTTTGAGAATGATAAGGAAAAGTCCTCATATGTATTCAGTACAGATACAACTTTTTATCTGAATATTTTCAATCTGCATGCTGTTGCCTGAATCTGCTTCAGACTTGCTAAGTAAAACAAAGGTATAAAAATTAATATACAAAAAGAAACTGGAATGTATTTCCCTATTGCTACAGAAAATATAAAAATAGATATAAACCAGTATATTTTAGTATTTGAGTTGATCAGTAAAAATTCATCTTAGAAGGGCTGGCCAAATAGATCAATGGACTGAAGTGCCTGCAAGCAGGCACAAGGGCCAGGGTTTGATCCCTGGCCTGCTGTGCCAGCCTCACCCCCAGGTGTGCTGAGAGGGCAACTGAGACTGGGCGTGGTGGCATGCACCTGTAATCCCAGCTCTTGGGAGGCTGTAAACAGGTGGATCACTATGAACCCAATCTAGTAGTGAGACCTGAGTACCTAGTAGACTCTTCCCTAAAAATACAAAAAAAAAAAAAAATTAATCTTAGAGGTAAGAAGTATGTTCTACCAATTTTAAAATGCTATTTTCTTGAGTAATGGACTATACAAAAAATTAATTCCAAATGTTTTAAATAAAGAAAAGAACCCTATTTTTCTAATATGTATTTTTCAAAGTATTAATTTTAACATGTTAATCATTTGATACCTTATTTTGCCTCACAAAAATGTGAAATTGTAATTATAACATTGATAAAGCACATTCACTCAAAAATTTCAGTCTAAATGACATGAATATTAAATGCATTTATCTGGCAGTTAATTTTTCAGACATTTGAAAAATATTTTTTATTTGGCTTAGCATTAAGTCCATAATGTTGAATCAGGATTTCTCTAAATACACTGCTATTGCCTGCTTTATAGATTAAGACAAAAAGAAAACAAGGAAAAAATAATATCCCCTTAAAGCTCCTACTAGAATATAATACAACCTTATAAGAATCTCAAGTTGAGGGGTTAGGGAGATAGTTCAGCTGTCTAAGTGCCTGCCTGAAAAGTGCAATGACCTGGGTTTGATCCTGGTACTGCATGCCATGCCGGCCCTGGAACCCTGGGCACATGATGCAGAACCAAAACCAGACATGGTGGTACACTCCTGTAATCCTAGTGCTGGGGAGGCTGAGACAGGAGAGTCTGAAGTACGTGTAGTGAGGCCCTGTATCAAATAAACAAACAAACCAATAACTAAGTAAATAGAATCTCAAGTTGAATAAGAGCAGAGGTATGTGAAAAATTTTAAATTCTCATCACAAAATAAGAACACAAACTGACTTCCAAACTATGTTTTACATGAAATCACTCTTAATCCTCAGTCTGTTGCATACCTGCTTTGTAGGTCAGAGTGAGCACCAATCCCTAGGTTAGCTTTACCCTGCCAAGGATCAAGTTCCAATCTCTTGTGTCACAAATACCTGCAGGCTACAAGATCCCAAACCAAATGTCAATATCGCCTTTAGCCAAATAAATCTGCTAACTTCTGTTAAAATAACAATATTTTTAATGCCATATAGACCTTACATTTGAACCCACTTACTCTTCAGTATGAGAGTAGATATTAAGAGATGACTAAATACATATGCCTCTTACATCGGATATTACAATGATGTATGTGTAGTGATATACGTAATAATGCATCATGCAATGGTTTAAAAGTGCTGACATAACTCTTCCTGATGGCAGGCATGAGGCTGTGGAAGGCCAGCCTCCAGAACAGATGCAATTAACTTAAACAGCAGAGGTTCGGATCACCTTCTCCAAAGACTCCCTCCTACCTCCTTACACCTGAGGCGGAGGCAGGTGCAGGGAGAGTTGTCCATATTCCTGCTGGCCCAGTGGTCACCAGAGTAGACTGCAGTCAGACTGTGCAGTGTCCCAATCTCCTCCCCAGCACTGGCTTCACTTCCTCTCTAATAAACAGGAATTGCTGTGCGGATTTGGAGCTATATAGACATGCAACAATTAACACAATCGCTGCTGGTGTCCACTTGCAGTCGGTCTGCTGTCAAAAGCAAAGTAGAAATTGGCTAAAAGTGGGTAGCAGGAGATTGAGGTTAGCTACAGGCAGAGAAAAGGGGCCTGTGAGGCACACAAAGGGCAGAGCTCCTGCTTGCAACCTGAACAACCTGAAATGTCTATCTATCCTGGCAAACTTGCTTTTGTTTCTTCTAGCTGCTCATTATAAGCTAAAGGTCAGTGAGATAAGATGTAAGAGAAATGAGAGGAAAAAAAAAACACTAAAGAAACAAGGTGGGAAGGATTATAAAACTATACCAGGATTTTTTTTTTCAAATTTTGAGGTATTCTATTTATTTGAAGCTGTAGCCTCTATTGGTTTTGTCTTTAAAGTTTTTAAATTAAATAAACCTTTCTTTAGGACAGTTATAGGTTTATAGAGAGCAGGAAGTTTCCTCTCCACTAGTTTTCCCATTTTATAAAAATCTTGCATGAATATGAACATTTATTATAATTAATGAACCAAAATTGTTATGTCACTAATTCACGTTAAGGGTCTATTCTCTAATACTTCCATGGATCTCAAAATATGCATAGGGTCATCTGTATCAGTATCACACACAGCATGTCACAACCCCATGTGCGCCATGTATTTCACCTATGCTGAACTTTGTGCAAAAGTGTCAATTGTCTCCTCAGGTGATTGCAACAAACATTCTTAGTATTTAAACATCCATCTAGGGATAAAGCTCAGTGATAAAGTGCACACCTAGCATGTGCAAGGCCTTGAGGTCAACCCTCAATACAAAAACAAAAACCAAAGCCACCACAACAAAAAACACAGCTACCAAAGTACATCCTGCTGTACCTATATAATGTAATCAGGAAATACACCCGATGCAGTTATTTAAGTGAAAGACAGTTAACTTTCAGGGCCTTATCAAACATGGGAGATAATTTGACTAAAGCATTCAGGAAAAGTGACTGTTCACTTTGGGCTAGTTAACCTGACTTTTGTGGCTTTAAAAGATGTAAGTAGTCATACGAATCATTTAAAAAGCTCTTTATAGACATTAAATTTTAGGCAATTCTTATGAAGGTGATCATAGTTTTGGGGATGCCAGTGATTTCATTTGACTTTTAGACAAATTTGTTTTGGTATAATTTTCAATGAAACCTCTATAAACTATAGTTGAGAACTTGAAAAAAATGCTTAATGATCATAACAGTGAACGTCATTTGGGTGATTGTGCCGAGATTTGCTATTGTTTTTCTCACTGTTTTGGCTGAAGACTGTAAAACTTGTGTCCTAGCAACAGCAGGAAACATTATCTTTCCATCAGAGCCCTTTCTGCCTAGCATTGTAGTCTTTCCACTGCTGTCTACCTCTATGTACTGCTCTCCTGTCAGAAACACCCACAAGGCCCCACATGCCTGCAGAGAGCTCCCATGTACACCCAGTGAGCTCTGAGCTGTGCCTCACAGAGGGTTTGTGCTCTGTTGTCTGGCACCATACTGGGCATAGTCCAATTCTCTAAGAGCTGTTTTTGATGTTTCCCCTGATCTCCCATCCACCCTCCTGGGCTTTTCTAGCATCAAGTGATCCTTCTTAGTGTGCTGAAATTAACCAGACAAAAACCATGAAGGCTAAACAATTTCCATTATAAGTTCTTCCTTAAATGTAAGTTTTATAGACTTTTTAAAAAAATAAATATTCTTAAACTAGCTGAAACTTGTTCTCTTAAGTAGGCAAGTCTATCCTTTGTGAGTTCATTTATATGGTTCACTTGTTTAGTTAGCTTCATTTCTATAAGGATGAACTTCAGATTTAGCATTTAACTACAAAGTGACTTGAAATAAAGTGAATTTGAAACATCTAAATTTTAAAAATAATTTTAGTATTTGGATTTAAAAAAATTTTTAAGGGCCAGTCAAATAGCTCAGCAGATTAAAGCGCCTGCAAGTAGGCACAGGGGACAGGGAGGGATTCAGTTCATAGGCCTGCTGGGGCACGCTGAGACAGCAATTGACACGGTGTGGTAGCACACTCCAGTAATCCCAGCTCTTGGGAGGCTGTAACTAGGCGGATTACTATGAGCCCAATCTAATAGTGAGACCCTGAATACCTTATAGACCCTTCCCTAAAAATTATATATATATTAGTATTTTATTTATTTATCTATGTTATCTATCTCTATCTATCTATCTATCTATCTATCTATCTATCTATCTATCTATCTATCTATCTATCTATCTATTGGCAGAACCAGGGATTGAACTCAGGCCCTTGCACTAGCCAGGCAAATGCTTATTTTACTGAGCCATCTCCCTGGCCCCTATTTTATTATTTAAAAAAATGTGTGTGTGTGTGTGTGTGTGTGTGTGTGTGTGTGTGCGTGCACACACACAGTGTCACTACGCAGCTTGGACTCATAGTGATCCTGTTTTCCGACTCCCTAGTGTTGGGATTATAGGTGTGCACCACCATGCCCGGACTCCATCAATGGCTCATTATGCCTGGGGGGCAGGGCTGGCATGGCATATGGTGCCAGAGATCGAACTCTGGCCCTTATGCTTGCCTAAGCAAGTGTTTAGTCCACCGAGCTATCTCACCAGCCTATGGCTCTTAAAAATTTTTAAAGGAGATGTAAATAGTGTTGAAAAAAAGTCAGTGGAGCCTCACTGCCCAGGAAGCTGCTCCAAGGACCACAGGCCCGGATGCTGACTCCAGGGCAGGAAGTTAACTCTGGCAGAAGAGGTAGGCACAAAGACAGCTAAGGGAGCCATCGAGGGAGGAGAATTAAGAAGGGAAGGGGCAGAGGGCGAGACAGAGAGATCAGCTGGTGAGTGGGGACTTCATGCTGAAACAGAGCGGTGAGAGCCAGAACCCGCTAGGTCCAGGCAAGCCTCACATTCACGTGAAGCCAAAGGTCCCAATCATTGCGGCTCCTGGTGCCTCTAGTCTCTTGTCCTTACAGAAGGGGCTCACAATAGGTGTAAAGCGGATGGCTTACTTTTTAAAGTGTAATGTATACGGTGGACCAATTTCTAAAAGTTATACCCAAGTATCTATTTTAAATACAGCTTTTCCACATTTATTCTTACTGTGATCCCACAAATAATTTCCTCCAACTAATAAGAAACCTGAGGTGCATCCTTCAGTTTCTGCTCAGAACTCTTTAACACAGGTTCTATCAAGCTTCCATGCAAAAGGAAAAGTAAGGGTGCTGGCACTGAGCTCGTTCTGCCTCTCTGAGTTCTCCCCATCCATGATCTTTGCAGGGCACCTTAGGAAATAGCACACATTCATCCAAATCAAAGTAACACACTCTGTAAAACACACAGAGCGGCAAAAAAAAAAATCTCACTTGCTTAGCTTACTGTTTATAAGATTACCACTAATTCAAGAAAAGCAGGTGTACATTAAGTTAGCATTTATAAAAGGTAAGTTAAATAAGGTAAATGGATTTATTACAGGATTACTATAATCAAAATATTACTATGTACAATACAGTAAAATCTGACTTATAAATTGTATTTCATAATGAACTTGTCTTTTTTAAAAATGTATTTTAGTACAGCGAGGATAGGGTCTCACTATATGGATCGGATTCATAGTGAGCCTCCTGTTTTCAGCCTCCCACGTGCTGGAATTATGGGTACATACCACCACGCCCAGTCTCAGTGTGCCCTGAGGGTTGGGGCCCACATAGCATGCCAGCAATTGAACCCTGGTCCCTGACTGAACTTTCTAGAAACAGAAATCATCAATAATCCTTAAAGCAACCTACCTTAACTTAGAATTTGATTAGGAAATTGAACATGCTGATGTGGGGAAGGGTTCAAAAGAAACCTATATTAATGTTTGAAATGGTATAGACATGTATTTGTTCCTTAAGGCTAACTACTGTTAGGGTTTTTATATGAAAAATACATCAAATGTAAGGTTTCTCTAAAGAAGTTTCTACTGTTTTTACTTTCATGGTAAGGACCGTAAAAGTTAAACTAAGGACTATGTACAAATTGTGAGTTGGTGCACCACTGCTGAAAAAGGTGGTGGCCATGACCAAAAGGCGAGGCTGGGAGTCTCTGCCTGTGGCGAGGCCTGCATGGTAGGGGGCAACCACGACCCTTACACAAGCACCAGTTCACTAAGGGACAGCAAAGAGCAACAGTGGTGTCGTTGTTACTGTGTGAACTAAACCCATCCTTTTCTGAGATTAGGGAAATGTTTTACTTTGCTAAAGGTTAAGAGACGCAACCTGCTTCTTTGGCCTGATTCACCATCCCCTGCCATACACTTCAGTTATAGGGAGTTTCCTGCTATTCCTTTATGCTTTTCCAACTCTCTGCTTTCAGTCAAGGGCTTCCTGTGCCTAGAATTTCCTTTCTCCTACATCTAACGGTCAAAGTTCTACCCAATCTGTGGGTACCATTTCAATCTATATTTAGGGCTGGAGAGATAGCACAGCAGCATCAGAGCCTGTTGGGCTAGTGTATGGTCCTGAATTCAATCTCTGGTACAAAGAAAAAAAAAAAAGATTCTCTTCTCAATTTATATTGATCCAGGATGCTTTCTGACACCCTATATCAGAAAGCATTCCTTAATCTGCACTGCCCTAGCAGTCTGTACCTTTCTTAGAAAGCACATGTAATCTCATACGCTATAGTTCCTACATTTACGTGCATACCTGCTAATGTTTTAACTTAGAATACAGTAGGGATTCTAGCTTAAAGTGTATCCTTGCTGTTTAACATTTTTGTTTAACATGGATGAATGCACTTATTAAAAGAGAATAACTAACTTTATCCAGTATGTGATTTGTAGTCAATATTTGGTGAATTAAACAACCCATGGGAATCACACTTGGCCCAACCATTCTTTTGTTAATTAGGAACACAATTCACATGTGGTATCTCCCCTAAGCAAGACCCTTGCTAAGCCACGGCCTGTCCCACCCACACATCCTCACCCACAATGTCACATCATAATGTACCTCAGCTCTCAGCAAGTTATAAAACGAAAAGATTTATCCAATATAATTTTCACTATCTAAAGCTCCTGAAAAAATTACACATCCTTTAAATTGTACATTTACATTTTTTATCTAAAAAAAAGGGAAGATTCATTCATTCATTAAATAACTGTTCCTTGCTTGTAGAAACTGATTATACACAATGAGCAAAACAGTCATGATCATGGCAGGGGTTTATAGTGCAATAGAACAAAAAAGTCAGAGCCGGGGAGATGGCTCACTGGAACAAGCACTTCCCTGGCAAGCACAAGGGCCTGAGTTCGATCCCCAGTTCTGAAAAAAAAAAATAAAAAACTAAGGAAAGAAACTCATAGGTACAGCAGTCCCTTGCTGTTTTATGGTTTGACTATCATAGACTTGCTGTTCTATGGGATTTCAAACAGTATTAGTCTAAATTATTTATCATGGAATTTTCCCTATATTGCAGAATTTTGTAGTACCAGGGAAGGCTTTTCAGAGGAAGTAAATTTAAAATGAGGGTGAAGGCTGAGAAGAGTTAGAAAAATGAAAAGTGCAGGGTGGGGTGAGCCCTTCAGGAGCAGCAGCCCCAGAGGGAGCCTGGCCCCTGGGCAGGGAGCCTGGGATGTGGGTTGTGAGCGGCAGGCAGCTGCAGCCTGGCAACAGAGCCATGGAGGCTTGGAGGAGAGGCGGCTGCTTCACTGCTGTGGAAGAGGAATGAGGAACAGAAAAAGTGACTCTCACCATGACCCTGTCCTCAGGGTCCAGACTGCAGAGCTATCTTTTATCTGGTTTCTGGTCTTTGGGTATAGATTCAAAAGGGAGAGTTGAAAAATTGGGGAAGATTTTATATATTTTCCTGCTCTCAGATAATCTAAAGAATATTTTAATATCTCGGAGAAACGACAGAGATCTTTCAGAAGATTATGGTCTGTGATTCAGAGATAAACTCTGTCATGTGGCATGGGAAAAAGTGATTAGGTAAGAAGCTCATTTTCCTTCTCGCCTTTAGGAGTCATAATGGAACTGATTGAAACTACCACATTTTGGAAGATTGCTGTTGACTTTCTCTGCCGTGGGAACAAGGCAAGGTTTTCCAAGAGTAAGCTGAAGGGAGATGCCCTCCCCCAAGATGTGGCCCCACAAGGCTCTTGACGGGCAGTGTGGCTTCCGGTCTTCCTCCTCCCAGAACTGCAAGGTCCCAGGCTACCTTCCACCTCCTCTGGTAGAAGGAAGTTGGCCTCTGTAGAAGCCACATTTTAAGCCTACTTCCTACTAGTAACATTAAAAAGTAAAACACTCATGGGAGCATTTTAATATGCCATGAAAACAAAAACTAAACTTGAGCAAAAAAAAGTTACACTAAATATTTCATTCAGAAGCAAATAAGGACTATCAAACATTGACATTTTTTCCCACCAGAATAGTCTGGATGTCAACTCCATAGAACGTGACTCTAATTTATTGAATAGATGATAAGTCTTTCAGTGAGAAATTTGTTCCTCTTTCTTTTCTCGCCACCCACAGAGTTCGGGCCACTCTTAGACACTTCAGTAGGTACTCTTTTCACAGACTCAAAAGAGGATGCTGCCCTCTCGGTGGAAAGGCGGTGTTCCACTGATTTTTGGTCATACTGATCTAGGCCTGAACTTTTGATTTCTAAATGAAAGTACAAGATGATTCACACACACATTAAGTAGCAGTAGGCCCAGTGGCCAGACCCAAATGAAAGTAACCAGGCTTGAGATTAAAGTGAATTCTGTCCAAATTCTGGGCAAATCATCTGATGTCCCTTTCCTTTTGCCATCTCAGGAAAAGAAAATGCACTCAATGTTTAAAAAATTGAGTCATCAAGGGCTGGGGAGATGGGTCAGTGGAATGAGCACTTGCCTGGCAAGTACAAGGTCCTGAGTTCAATCCCTGGGACCACAAAAAAAAAAAAAAAAAAAAAAAAAAAATTGAGTCATCAAAACCAGAATTTGTAAGCAAAAGTTGTTTTAAAAAAATCACCTGGAACAGGGCCAGCGAGCTCAGTAGAATAAGCACTTGCCTGGCAAACTCAGGGTCCTGAGTTCAATCCCTGGGACCACAAAAAAATAAAAAGTCACTTTGAAAGGGCCGGTCAAATAGCTCAGTGGATTAAAGCACCTGCTTAGGCAGATGCAGCAGCTGGGGTTCAATCCCTGGCATGCCATGCTTGTGCCCCTGCCCCACTCCCTGAGGCTTGAGACCCTGTAGATCCTGTGTTAAAATACAAAAAAAAAAAAAAAAAAAAAAAAAAAGTTGAGAAAGGAATCTGTTTTTCATGCAAATTTAAAATCATTTGTGAAAATGTTTAACATGTAAGTAAGAAATCAGCTTTTAGAAGCCCGTCGCTCATTCACAATGAAGCCCCACTGCTCATTCATTCAACAGGTGAGCCAGCAATGGCTCCCGATTTGCAACATGGTACTGAACGCAACCGGCTACACTTCCTGCCCACCGAATCTGCACTGCACACTGAGCTATGCAACTGATGGTGGTGAGAAATGAGATTTAAAATATAATAAAAAATATTTTAGTTGTGCAAGATGAAAGTTCT
This sequence comes from Ctenomys sociabilis, assembly GCA_004027165.1. NCBI lineage: Eukaryota > Metazoa > Chordata > Mammalia > Rodentia > Ctenomyidae > Ctenomys > Ctenomys sociabilis. The sequence continues at coordinate 34,207 of PVKA01002451.1, read as the reverse complement.
AAAGATCTGTTATACAACAACATAAATGTAGTTAACACATTTAAATATATATATAACACGATACGGTTAAAGAATATGTTTTATATTATACTAAAAAACTAAAATAAATGTTTTTAAAAACAAACAAAAAAAACCCCATAGACATTGTCAATATTTACTGGGAACTTACTACGTGCCAGGTTACACTCTGTAAGTAAAGGTTCATCTTGTTTATTCTTCACAGCAACCTTAGGCATCAGGTATTACTGTTATCCTAGATTTATAAAGAAATCAAGCAACTGAGCCAGAACCACAAATCCAAGGTGAGAAATGAGATATGAGCTCATGCAACCTGACACCAGCGATTTGACTTCTGATATCATTCAAAAAAGTTTGAAAAATAAGCAATAATATTTTCACTTAGAACTATAGTCAAGAGAAAAAATGGAATAATAATAGTATAGTTAATAGTAAAACTAATTATAAATACCTGTTTTCATTCTGCAATCTAGGTTTTAAAACCCTGGTGATTTGTAACTCAACTTACTGCCCTTCTGATGGTGATTTCTCTTAAAACCTCAGCAATGAAGTGTTTCCAAATTTCCCTCTAAGTGAAAACATTCTTTTCCTATAAATGGAAACATAAAATCACAGAAGATAGCTTTTTTTTAAAAAAAAAAAAAAAAACAAATAGCACTGAAATGGTAAATATTTTTAGCTCTCTGTACTTTTTAATCCAGTTGCTTGACTGAGAATAATACAGAAACATTTAAAAATAACCATCTACTACTCTGAAAATCATTTATTAGTTTAGCACATACCCAGCACCTGCTCAATGCGTTTTCATCAATGCTACTTTGCTAGTCATATAAAAAGAGAAAACATTTTCAGTTTCAGAATTTTTCTCCCTTAAAAACTAAATGTGTCACTGGGGCACCGTGTGCCAGGCTGGCCTCTCCCTTGCTAACTCAGAAGATAACACCTGGCTTAGGCGTATTCTAACTAATGAAGACTCAACTTTCTCCTCAGGCCTACCTCTTGGGATATGAGAGAAACTTCCTCAAACAGGAGCCTTTAGAAAAACTGTTAGAGCTTTGATCGAAAGTTAATTTTGTTCTAAAATTTATACAAGTTGGAGACAGGTGGTGCATGTCCATAATCCCAGCACTCAGAAGGCTGAGGCAGGAGGAGGGTTGTAAGTTCAAGACCAGCCTGGGCTGCAAGGGGAGCTCAAGGCCATTCTGAACTGCACAGCGAGATTCCATCTAAAAAAAAACCATGTTTATAATTTATAGAAATTGTTCACAGTTGGATGAGAACAGTTAATGTCAATCTGTACTGACACAGGAGAATGAGATGGGAAATGCCATAGGTATTCTGAGTTGATTTTTCAGAGGTGGAAAAGTTCAATACATATGTAGATTACAGGAAGGAAGGAGGGAGGGAGGAAGAGAGGGAAGAGTTTATGTCAGGCTTTCATCTATGATCCCGGCAACATTATGTTGTACTAAAACTGAAGAAGCCCAAACACACATGATTATCACACTCTTTTAAAATCTAAATAATGGAAGGCACCAATTTTAGACTGTCTAGATATCATTATTTAACAATGTAAAGATTCACACATCTTAGTGCCAGAAAGCTTTTTCCTCCGGCAAAACTTGATAAAGAATTATTAACACTGCCATTAAGACATCCGTTGGAACATGGGAAGGTGTATGACACAATCCACAGTGAGCTTAGGACCCCCAAAATGTGGACCTCACAGTTAAGGGCTTCCAAAGGCAATGTTATAGCTAGGCTCTGGTGCAAACTGTTTCGTTTTCTTTGACAGTATGGGTATCCTAAGACATATTAGATTCTAACAATAAAACCTGAATTTCCTATTTAACTTTTGTTTTATTTCCTTTATTTATTTTTGTACCAGCAATTGAACTCAGGACCCTGAGCTTGCCAGGCTGGCGCTTATTCTACTGAGCCCCGGCCCCTTTATTTCCCTCCTTGAGAGTACAACTTGCACTGATAAGGAAGTATGCTTTTCTCTTCATTTATCATTCATCTTTCCCAGAAATAGATGCTCAATTGTAAAACTCTGTCCAAAGCAAATGTAAGTGCATATCATTCTGGACAGAAGTCTATATTTGCCTGTTTCACAAATGATGAAATGATGACCCAGAAAGCCATAATACCAGGGATCTCAGAAACAGGATTCCAAAAGTTCCTACCAGTTTTTTTTTAAACTGGGCCAAAATGAATACAGTCAAGTTGAGTAGGCTTCAACAAGAGACCCAGCACCTAGGGTCGGCCACCTGCCGTGAATCAGGCACAGGGCTACTAAAAGGAACTCTTAAGCTGCACTAACAAACCACTGCCCTTGGGCCGGAGAGGTCAAGGTCTTACCATACATGGTTTAGCAAAACTGCTCAGAGAGAATAACTACATTTTGCCTAGGACATCTTAAGGCACCCTCTATGACACTGAAGAATGCAAAAGAATGATCAAGGAACTACATTATGAAGAATATTGAAGGGAACTGAGCATTTACAACTTGAAAAAACAAGACTTTATTTAAGTAACAACAGGTTTGTCACCCAAACAGATAATTATACTTATTTTTACATAGAAATTAGAACACCAAATGCATTTACCAGATTTCCTAGGTATTGAACCTGAGGTTGGTGAGGGTCCTACTTAACTTGAGCATCAAATAATTATGTTGGTGGAAAATGGGACACTTCTCATGAAGTTAGGCAGTAGGAATTGTCTTGGAGGGCTGGGGAGATAGCTCAGTAGAATAAGCACTTGCCTAGCAAGTACAAAGTCCTGAGGTCTATCCCTGGTACCTCAGAAAAAAAAAAAAAAGAATTTTTTGGAGACGCATTTATAGATTTTCTTATCATGTGTTTAGAGTTTGCGTTTTCTAGGCAAGCTAGTCAATGAAAGGGCAATCTAAGTTGAAATAAGAAGGTCAAATTATTTGAGAAACATCTTATACAAGAATCTAAGTGTATTTGAAAGACAAAATATAGCAGTCATTCCACTACATATTTATTTGGCCTGAAATAGGTCACACAGAAGCCCAAGTCATGAAAGTTCTTCATGTTAAAAAAATGTACACATAGAAATAAACACATCACTACTGAACTATTTAAAATTTATCATTATAAAGTTACTTTTAACATATAAAGAATATCTATTTTTCTGTAGAGTTATACAATATGCTTATAATTACCTTATAGGTTAATATTCTAAAAACTAATTTCTGGGGCTGGGGAGATAGATGGCTCAGTAGAATAAGCACTTGTCTGGCAAGCACAAGGGCCTGAGTTCAATCCCTGGTTCTGCCAAAAAAAAAAAAATCCAAAATATTTACATCCATTTATAAAAAGTTGAATTCAGGTTATTTAGCAACAAATCACAACCCACTTAGTGTTTAAATAACAGAATGAATTTAGGGCCAAAAATAAAACAAAAAATGAAAAGCATACTAGAAAAATATGGGAAAACAAATCAATAGGTTATAATTTCCATATTTAGCATAGAGCTTTATGAATAGTTAGTGATCACCAATTGATGAATAAAAATAAACGTTCCCTACAGACAAACTCAAGTAAATGGCACAATTTGTTCATGAAAAAATAATCAATGAGTTAGCGAATCTTTTCGGATTTTTTCAAAAATCATTCTAAAATGCTCACTAAGTATAAATTCATGTATTAAAGCATACTTAGAAGATGAGGCAGGTTATTTGGTTGTAATAAGGGAGGAATGATAAAATAGTTTGCTGTTTAAACCCTGGATTATACAAGGGTGTAACACCCTTCAGACAGGAGGGAAGCAGATTTCAGATTTAATTATTCTACACTTTTCTTCAATTCACTATATGTTTGATTTTAAGAAAATAAAAAGGATCCAGATCAGAAAAATAGTACCTTACAGTTAATGTCTGTATCTTATAATTTGAGCGTATATCTTAAACAAATTAAATATCCTTTGCTTAATAGGCTTGAGACCAGAAGTATTTCATATTTGGATTTTTTTTTTCAGATTTTGGAATATCTGCCTATATACAATGAAAAATCTTGAGTAGGAGACCCAAGTCAAAGCACAAAATTCACTTATATTTCATATACAACTAAATTCACAGTCTCTAGTCAATTTTATAGACTACTTTTGCTGTGCCTAAAATTAGAGGAACTTCTCACACGAGAAGTCAAGAGTGGAACTTTACTCATGCCAGTGTTCAGAAAGTTCCAGGTTTTGGAGCTTTTCATGTTTTATATCAGGGATAGCTAGTCTGCATTTAAGAACTATTTCCTCTTGGTTTTTAATCCTATAATGAACAACAAGCACAGAAACAATAAAAACAGTATCAGCAAAATCCTTTGTGCCTTAGGATTTCTAGAAAAGGAACAACATACCTAATATACTCTAGGCTGGATAAAGTCTCTTGTCAATTTATTATCTCCCACTTACAAGTATTTTACATACATTTTAAAAGGCCTGAAGGAGCTATTATAGTATTTCAGACTCAAATATATTCTCCCGAGAATTAATATAACTTATAAATACAACCCAACCAAAGTCTCAGCTTGCTCCCATTAATGTGTCAAGACTACAAAAATAAAGTCAAGATTGAAAAAATGGTGGTTTCTCAATATCTTGGCTTTTTCAACATCAGGGATGAAGATACAGCTTTCCTAGGCTTGAGAGCTCTAAAATATCCCTTGTCTAACTCCCATAAATAATAGATGCTAGGGCTGGGGAGATGGCTCAGTGGAATAAGTGCTTCCCTGGCAAGCGCAAAGGCCTAAGTTCAATCCCTGTTTCCGCCAAAAAAAAAAAAAATAATAATAATAGATGCTATTACCGTTATGATCATGAGAGATGTACAAAACCAATACAGACCTATCCTCCCTGCTTAGTATTTTTTAAATTTTATTTAATCTTTTATTTATTTGGTACAGCCTCGCTACACAGCTCCGACTTATAGAGATCCTCCTTTCTCAGCCTCCTCCAGTGCTGGAATTACAGGCATTCACCACCATGACCCATTTTGGTAGCCAGCACAGTGCACCCTGGGTTCCTGGCCAGCATGACATGTGTTACCATGGATTGAACCCAGGTCCTCATGCTCACCAGGCAGGCGCTGAGCTATTTCCTTAGCACCTGCTTGGTGTTTTGTTTTGCTTTTTAAATTTTGGGTTTTTTCCTATGTATTAGCATCTACATAACTGATTTTCTTTTTTGGTTTTTTGTTTATACTGGGAATCAAACTCAGGACCTTGCACTTGCCAGGCAGGTGCTTAAGCTGCCAAACTCTTTCCTTAGCCCATGACTGATTTTCCAAATTGAACCTTATTCTGTTTCTTCATAGAGATCAGTATTTATTTATTCTTTCACTTAGCATCTATTTATTAGAAGTTTACCATGTACAGGACACTTCTAAGAGCAGGTGGTATGGGAAGATGCAATTTCATCACAGAGTTCTTAAATCTAGGTGATAAAAGATTCATACATAAGTATCCACTCTATAAGGCAGCTGAGTGGCACTGGAATGGTGAACCAAGACCCAAGGGGTGGGGGTCAAAGAGTGGGACTGCTTAGCTATGTTAAATGGGAAGAAATGGTAGAGGATGTGGGACTTGGGTTGGACCCTGAGAGGAAATGGTGTCCAAGATTATGACAAATATTGAAGGGAACAGAAAAAGGATAGAGTAGAAAGCGAACCTTAGGCAAAAGAAACACAATGTGTTTGTTTGGATTTTTAAAATGTATTTAGTACAGGGTCTACAGGGTCTTACTACACAGATCAGACTCATGGCGATCCTCCTATATTCAGCCCTCCAAGCGCTAGGATTGCAGACTTGTGCCACCATGCCTAGTCTCAACTGCTGTCTCAGCATGCCCTGGGGGTGGGGCTGGCACAGCAAGCTGGGGATTGAACCCCAGTTCCTGCATCTGCCTAAGCAGGCTCTTTAATCTGCTATCTGTCTGGCCCTCACAATGTACTTTTTCTCTCTTAATTTCTTATACATTTCTTTCTTCCAATTTTACATGCATATATCTGGTAATGGGAATAACTGGTTGGATGACAACACTGTGTATTCCCACAAATACTATGAAATTCATATTACTTTGTTAAATGAAATCTCTACCAGTTCTAATTTTTTTGTTTGAATACTACTTTTTACTTTTTAAAAAATAAAAAAAAAAGAAATACCAGGAGCAAAACTGGCAAAAGCAACAAATGCAGTAAGTAGGTACGGTTATTAACGAAAAGCTGGGTTCTCTCATCTATGTTGGAGAAAGGTGCAAGTTAAATTTATCTGCATTTTTAATCACATCACATCTACTGTGTGCAGAAGGGTCGAACACAGAGAAAAGGAGGCACATCTCAGCTGTGAAGACGTGGGACTTAAAACTAGAAACGCACAGAGTGGGACGTAGGGTGATGAGGCCCTTCTCATACAGATCCAAAAATGTAACCAAACCCAGAAAAGATATTTTGTGGTAGAAACTTGCCCTGTTTTTCCTCTTCAACTTTTTAGTTTTGAAACTCCAGAGTCTAAATTAATTCAGCTACTTGCTTTCTTTGATCCCTCATTGGCCAATGAATATTGAAACTGCTAGGGAGAGGCCCCTCCCTGACACACACATAATTGCTCCATTTTATACATTTGGGGCTCAAAGCATTAGTTGAGTTCTCCTATTTCTCAAAGGGACTATTCCACCAAACATCCTCCAGGAACACAGAAGGATGAAGGATGAAGCAGCACCTCCTTGCTTCCCTTACAGCTAGTTGCTGACACGTGACTAAATTCCACCACTGAAATGTGAGCAAAGTGTTATGCAAATTTTGAAGTCTAGTCCATGAAAATGTTCCACACATGACCCCTGAAGTTCTTTTCTCCTGCCTTGATATGATGTGAATATGTGCAGTAAATTTGGGAGTCTTGATCTTAAAAAGATCAAGGAACTACAAGGCAGAAGAAGTACCTAGGTTTCTCCTGGAAGAATATCGGTATACAAATAAGCAAGAAGCAGTTCGTGTTAAATCAGTGAGTTTTGAGAAGTTACCCTTTGAAAATAATTTTAGTTTTAGTAATTTTATTAGTTATATTTAAAATACACAAAAAGGTCATTATTGGCATTTTAACCAAATATTATCATCTCAATAACTACCCATTTTTGTGGCAAAGCAAATTAACCATCTTTTTACTTTTGTAGCAAAAATAGCTAAAATCTACTCAGCATGAAGTATAAATCCAGTATAACTCTATTACCTATGATCCTCACATTGCATGCTGGCCTGCTCACTTATCCATTCTGCATATTACTTTGTATCCTGTGACCTACATCTCTCCATTTCTTTTATCTCTCCAATCCCTTTCTTTATTGCTGCATATTTTAAATTTTAGATTCCAAATATAAAATGACATATTTTAATTTTTTTCCGGAACCAGGGTTTGAACTCAGGCCCTTGTGCTTGCCAGACAAGTGCTTATTCTACTGAGCTATCTCCCCAGACTCTATACTTCCTGTGTCTGGCTTATATAATTTATATAATATTTCTAGGCTTAATTCTCTCTCTCTCTCTCTCTCTCTCTCTCTCTCTCTCTCTCTCTCTCACACACACACACACACACAGAGTACATGCACTTTTATGCATTTGTTCATTAATGGATTCTTAAGGTGTTTCCACATCTTGGCTAGTGCAAATGATGCCACAGTGAACACAGGGGTACAGCTATCTCTGAGGTGGTGATTTCATTTCTTTTGGGCATATGCCCAGAAGTCAGACTGCTGACTCATGGACAGTTCTATTTTTACTCTTTTGAAGAATGTCCACACTGTTTTTCAGAATGGCTGTCCCAATCTACACGCTCACCAATTGCGTGCAAGTTTCATTCTCTCAGTGTTGCTATCAACATTTGTTATCTTTTGAAGTTTTGGAAACTACCATGCTAATATGTGTGAGGTGATACTTGATTTTTGTCATTGCAGTGCTAGGGATCATGCTAGGAACATGCTAGGCTTTGCACATGCTAGGCTTTGCACATGCTAGGCTTTGCACATGCTAGGCAAGGGCTGGACAACTGAGCCATACCTTCTGCCCTAGTAAGTTTTGATTTGCATTTTTCTGATGATAAGTGATGCTGAATAGCTTTTCATATAACAATAAGCCACTTTTATATCTTTTTTGGAAAGAAGTTTATTCAGGTTTTTTGCTCATTTAAAAACTGAGTTGTTTTGAATTTTTCTATCGTTAGTTTTCAGCTTTTGAGCTGTGAGTTCCTTACATAATTTTAATGTTAATTCTTTAACATTTGTGCATGTGTGTATCTCTGGTTTTATTTTTTTTTAACAGACAGAACACTATAATTTACAAATAGAAATTATTTTACTTACTTTCTCATTTGGGTGTCCAATCCTCTTTTCTAATTGCTAGTACTAGTACAGCACTATGTTAAACAGAAGCGGCGAGTGTGAGCATATTCTTGCTAACTACTAAATTTTTTTTTCTTTTTCTTTTTTAATGTATTTAGTACAGAATCTTCAGGGTATCACTAGGTAGATTGGACTCCTAGTGATCCTCCTGTTTTCAGCCTCCCAAGCACTGGGATTACAGGCTTGCACCACCATGCCCAGTCTCAATCACTGTCTCCGCTCGCCCTGCGGGCAGGGTCAGCACAGCTTGGGCTGGGAATCAAACCCTGGTCCCTGTGCTCTGCCTAAGCAGGTGCTTTAGTCTGCTAAGTTATTTGGCCAGCCCTACTAAAGCTTACTAGAAAAAGCTTTTAGTTTTCCCTGAGATTAAAACTGTGGGCCTTTGTTATGTTGGGAAACTTTCCTTTTAAAACTGTACTCTTCACAGTTTTTATTAAGAAAGATGGATTTTACTGACTTAAATTTCATTTTGCATGTATCACATTGATTTATTTGCATATGTAAGCCAGCCTTGTTTCTCAGGGATAAATTTCACTTAGTTATGACGTATATTATCTTTCTGGATGTGTTCCTGAATTAGATTTGCTAATACAAACTGAGGGTATTTAGATCTAAATTCATCAAAGAGAAAGGCTGGCCACATAGCTCAGTGGATTAAAGCACCTGCTTAGGCACACACAGGGGCTAGAGTTCGATCCCCAGCCTGCCATGCCAGCCCTCACCCTGGGGCACGCTGAGATGGTGATAGAGACTGGGCATGGTGGTCCACACCTGTAATCCCAGCACTTGGAAGGCTGAAAACAGGAGGATCACTAGGAGTCTGAACTTTGTAGAGAGGCCCTATAGACCCTGTACTAAACACATGAATAAATTAATTAACCAAAGAGTAGTTTTTCATTGTGACATATTTATCTCATTTAGTTATCAAAAAGTAACACAGCCTTGTATGCTTGAACATATTACTTCTAGATCTATATTTTTAGAAGACAACAAGCAGTAGTGATATTCCCCTTTGAATGTTCCTTTACCTGTAGTGGCATCCACTCTTAAGGACTTTGTGAGTGTTTTTCTCCCTTAGTTAATAGTATGCTTCGGTTTTTTTTTTTTTTTTTTTTTTTAAGTCAACTCCAGTAGCTGGATTTTTCTTTCGGATTTTTTTTTTTTATTTTAGGAATTTATACATTTCCTCTAGGTTATCCAATTTATCAGAATATTATTCTGCTTATTTCTGAGGTATATGTTATAATTTCTTAACTTTATTTTGAGTGTTTTCTATTTTTTTTAAGATTAGCCAAGTTTGTTGATTTTACTTTTTAAAAAAATCCAACTGTTAGGGCCATCCAAATAGCTCAGCAGATCAAAGCACCTACAAGCAGGCACAAGGACCAGGGGTTCCATGTTACAAGGAAAAGTGTACATCCTTCTGCCATCAGACAGAACATTTGTGTACATCTGTTAGGTCATTAAATCAAAAAAGCAATTGGAGCCCAATATTTCCTTACTTTTTATCTGGCTGATTTATTGTTGAACTGAGGAGGTATATTTACAGCAGGTAGGGCCTGTCAAATAGCTCAGTGGATTAAAGTCTCTGTAAGCAGGCGCAGGGGCCAGGGGTTTGATCCCCAGGTCTCCTGTGCTGGTCCCACCCTCAGGGCTTGCTGAATTGGCAGTTGAGACTAAGGGTGGTAGAGCACGCCTGTAATCCCAGCTCTTGAGAGGCTGTAAATAGGAGAATCACTATGAGTCCAATCTACTAGTGAGACCCTGAACATCCTGTAGACCTTTTACTAAAAAAAAAAAAAAAAAAAAAAAAAAAAAAAAAAAAAAAAAAAAAAAAAAATACAAAAAATAAAATATTTATAGCAGATAACTTTATCTGGATACCACATGAATTTTTAAAAATTCACAATTTGAAAAGAATCGTGTTCTTTTATGTTGAGTCTGCCAAGAAGCGGGCACCAAGATGAACCTTATTGAGAAAGGAAGCCAGAGAGCACTCGAGGTCCTTCACACCACCCCTGTGAATGTGGGGACAAAGGGAAGAAAGGAGCCAGTAGAAAGTCTTGAACCACAACAATTCCAGTAAAGAGCTGAACAAGCCAATGGAGGTTCTTGAGACAATGTAGCTCCCTGGAAAACTCCTGTATCCTGCAAGAATGAGCCTGTCTTTAAAGCAGCTATGGTGTGCAGTGATCCCTTGGAGAATCCCAGCTAAGACTGGGCCTAGCAATGCAGGACAGACTCCAGTGGGAGAGAAGCTGGGCCATCAATCTCCTATGCTTCTAACTGCAGATCTAATCACCACACTCCTCAAAATACATATATATAATTTTTATAATATTGGAGATTGAATCCAAGGCCTCTGAGCTCAGCTATCTTTTCCCCTTTTTAAAATTTGAGACAGATGGTTAATTCACCCAGGCTGGGTTTAGACTTGTGGTCCTTGTGCCTCAGTTGCCCAGCATGCTGGGATTACAGACATGCATGATCACACTGGGCTCAAAGTTTCAACTTTCAAGTCCTACTTTCCTTTTCCTCCTCTCTTTCATCCACATCCACATCCAGCTTTTCTCCATTTGCTCCTGTTTAAATAAAGAGGAGGTACTCTTTTCTCTAGCTCAAAACTAATCTCTTCATGGTTCAGCTGATATGCCCTCACTCGGGGCTTCTTAGAGACATGATTCCACTAAGTACTGCCTTCTCTTCCTCGTTAACTGGATTCCATTTATCCTCTAGTCTAGAATATAAACATGCTTGAGAATTTCAACCCAAATGTAAGATTAAAGATATATCCTTTGGCTCACCTGTTCTTTCCTTCCCATGGAAGTTTCTAACGAAATGGGCACAAATATACTTCCACGTTTCTCATTTTTCACTTCTTCCAATTGCTCTTGTTAATGTTAACTGAATGTATTACATTTATTAACTTCTGAGTTAATAAGTCTAAGGAAACTTGCTTGATTTTGCTGTAGTACTTAATATTCTTAGCCATCTCTTCTTCCTTGAGACCTCGGCTTTCGGTTTCAGAATGCCCTATCCTCAGGTTTTCTTCCCCTCTTCAGATCACTGTAAGACTTCTTTTTATTTGCCTCTTCCTTAAATGTCTGCTTCCTAGGGCGTCTATCACTGGCTCTGTTCTCTGTCTCCCACACTAATCTCACTCTCCAATCTCATGACGTAATGGAGGACCCATAAAAGTGATGACATCACTCATCCAGTCTCCCACATCAGAAACCTGGAAGCTGTCCTCAATCTCTCTCAATACCCATATCTATCAGTCAGTAAGTTCTGAAGATTCTACTCCCCCTATCCCTCAGCAGTACTAGGGACTGAACTCAGCATCTTCACACTGAGCTGCATCCCCAGCTCTTTTTTATTTTGAGACATGGTTTTGCTAAGTCCCTAATTTGTCTGGGCTTGAACATGTGATCTTTCTGCCTGCCAGAGTTGTAGGGTTCTTTGTGATTGACTCTTGGCACCATAATCTCTGATTTCTGTCCCCACTGTCACTGTCCTATCACTGCTCCTGTGAACTTCTGCAGAAGCACAGCAGCTAGGCCTCTGACCTTGGGTTTCCCTTTTCTTGTCTTTCCATACTGCTGCAAAAAAGTTTTCTGAAGCACAAATTTGATGATGAGACTTTTTCATTAAAATTCCTCAAATGGCTCCTGCTGCCTGCACAGTTAAGGCCAAGCTCCTTAGAATGGTTTACAATATGACCCTGGTAATTTATCCTTGCTACCACTCTTGTCTTTCTGGGGAATCTTCCACGCATCCTCTCAGTGCTCGGTTCGGGGTTCATTTGTTCAGGGATGTCTTTCCTGACTAACACAACTTGCTAGGGGACCCTTCCCATCCTCACAGCCCCAACCCAAGGACACTAAAAGGCCTCTGCGCTCTTAGTGCCTGGACCCAGTACGTGCAACATGACTTCAGGGCAGAAATCTTCTCTTGTTCTTTTCGAAGGACACTGATGATAAGTGTCACTTAATTAGTGTTTGCTGACTAAAAGAATGAAGCCTGAGTAAACACCCCTGCCCAGCTTGAGTCTGGCCTGACATTATCTGCCTCTTAGAAGCAGAATTCTCACTGACTAGCCAAAACCATTATGATAGCATTCAACTTTCCATGCGCACACGGGCAGCCAAATCCAAATGGTGACACTGCCATTTTACAGTGAAATGTGAGCATCTGGCATTAAAGGAAAAAGAGTCAAACAATCTACGTGAGACAACCACAAAGATAGCTCAAGGGCTATCATTCCAAGGGACGTGCGTTCACGCTTAGTGACTGTATGAACTAGAGCTCATATTTCACAAAGATCTTTCTAGTACAAGGGCCGGCCAGATAGCACTGGATTAAAGTGCCTGCAAGCAGGCACAGGGGCTGAGGATTCAATCCCCTGGGCCTGCCATGCCAGTGCCTGCCCTGGCCCCATCCCCCCATGGGGGTGGGGGGGTAGCTGAGACAGCAACTGAGACTGGGCATGGTGGCACGCGCCTATAATCCCAACTCTTGGGAGGCTGTAAACAGGTGGATCACTACAAGTCTAATCTACTACTGAGACCCTGAACACCCCATGACCCTTCCCTAAAATACAAAAAAAAAAAAAAAAAAAAAAAAAAAAAAGATCTTTCTAGCACAAACCAGAAATGAGATGATTGAACTGGGCAAAGGAAACATGTGGCTTTGACACATAAGAAACTGGGGCCAGCAAGACAACTCACAGACTAAGTGCCTGCTTTGGCAAGTGCAAGGACCAGGGTTTGTTCCTAAGTTCCACATGAGCTGGCAACCGAGTTCATACGTGGTGGCACACACCTATAATCCCAGCATTGGGGAGACTGGAAACAGGAGGATCACTGTGAGTCTGAGCTGCACAGTGAGAGACCCTATATCAAATACATAAATGAAAGAAAAATAAAACACACACACACACAAGAAACTACACATGCATTTTATATTAAGTACTTATTAATTTGGTTACAAAATCAGCTGTTCTGAAAGTCCAGCTTATAAATCTGGCATGTCAAATGGGAATTTAGCATTAGAAATCTCCATGACCACTGAATATATCAAAGTAGACAAAAAGGAAAATAAAAGATTAAATATGTAGTTTCAAATGGTCAGGTCCCATCTCACTCCCGCCCATCAGTGGCAGGGCAGTTATCACATGCACTGGATAAACATAAGCGCTCACTGCAAATAAACCTTTCTATACAAAAATATGGGTCAGACATCCGTATGACACATACTACTGTTAAAGGGAAGTCTCATTTCTGCCATGATGTTGCAGGCTATGCGTATTCAGAAAGACCCCTCCATATGGTTCCCACCTCAAAGCTTAGCGAAAATAACTTTTAAAATTTTTTTGAAAAATAAGCCCCTAAACATACGTCTCATAAAACAGACAAACCTTCAGAAGATGGATGTTTTCAGATAAATATTCCAAAGAAAAAATTCAAAATTTTAAATGTCCTATCAGCTAACAGCATTGAGAATATATGATTTTTTTTAAATACTTGCAACTTACAATGCTCATGTATGGCATACCTGTGTGACCCTGACTCTGAGATTCGGCTTCAGAAGAGTCACATTTTGTTTCCTTGAGCTGACTTTCAGAAGCCTGGACCTGTAAAATGTCTGACAGTGAACTTTAACCAGGCTGATAAAGTTATTTCTGTAAACAGTGTGCTAATATAGCAAATTTTATTCGAACCTAAGTGAAATGTCATGGGAGAACTCCCATGTTTATGCAGATTATCAATAATAAACATTATTTTGTGGCAGAACCGGGAATTGAACTGGTGCTTGCCAGGGAAGTACTTATTCTAGTGAGCCATTTCTCTGGCCCCTAATAAGCATTTTTGATCATAACAACTGAAAGCCCCATCTTCTCTGCATAATCACATCCGCAATACGTATTGAAATTTTTTTCCAGAAGTAGGATGTGGTCTTTTGATTTAGATTGATGATGTAAGAAAAAAAAGAAAGAAAAGAAAATAACTCAGTGTCACAGCCTTATAACCCTCATAGAAATACTGAAAGACTTTAGGGCACCAAACACCTCCTTGAGTACATAGATGTTCTGAGAAAATCTGCATCTGCTGAACACTCCTGTGGCATCCACAAAATTCATCAACCATTAGTTCAAATCAGCACCATATATTTCTTCTCAAATTTTCCAAGTTCAGACAAAGCATATTGTTCAGTCCCTACCTCCCCTGTTCTTTTGTCCTCTGCCTAAAGTTGTTCAATTGAGTTTCTTTATAATAATATTGTGGTTGTGTAGGAAAACATTCTTCTTCAGAGATGGTATTAAAATACTAGGGGGCAGAATGTCAAGTCTCAAGCAGTTCTTTAAGAAAAACAAAAGAACTCCAGCCATCATATAGACAGAAAATAATGAATATTAATAATTGGTGAATGTGAAAAGAGGGCTCTTATGCTATTCTTCCATCTGGGTTTTTTTTCAAAAGAAAAAAAAAGTTTCTACAAAATTACTTAATGAGCACCAGGTTTTCAAATTGTAAATGCATTTCTTTAGCATCACAAATCTAAAACTTGGGGGGCTGGGGAGATAGCTCAGTAGAATAAGTGCTTGCCTGGCAAGTATAAGGGCCGGAGTTCAATCCCCGGTTTTGCCAAAAAAAAAAAAAAAAATCTAAAACTTGAGGGACTCTGTGCTAAAGAAATGTCAAAAGCAAACAAAAGACTTTCTATTGTCTATTCCAGAAGGGAAGCTGATTCAGTGTGCATGTCTTGGAGGATGTGGCTGGTTTGCACAGAAGATGGAGGTATGGAGGCAGAGTGAAACACTCCTAGCCCAGAGAGCTGTTCCTCTGATCTCCTCCTGACCTTCCAGAAAGACTGGCTGGCTCACTTGTTCACTCTCTCTGGCTTCCTGGGCAGCTCCTGGGACACAAGTGTGGGGCTGGGGCAATTCAAAGTGCTCTCATGGGACCAATTGAACAAATAAATGTGTATCCAACCTATAAATTTAAAAAATACAAGTGTTACAAGTACGCTTTAATGCTTTCAAAATTCAGTTGACAGAAGTGCTTTAAGAGAAACAATACGCTATTTAAGCTTGTGTATCTGATTCATTTCACTGAACACTGCAGTCTTAAGGTGTACCCATCATGCTGTACACACATTTTTGTCTGGATGCAACAATGAGACACACAAAACCTTCCTTAACATAGGTATGTTAGTATAACGCTGAGTTTCTAACTCACAAAGCAAGATCTCAGCTATTGTCTATCCAGAACACGGCTGTCTTGTACTTACCCTGACGCCCCTGATGTGTCTATGCTAACAAGCACAAAGCTGCAGAACAAATGAACACACCCAGGTGAAATCTTTACTACCTACAGCAGTTTAGATAGCTTGTAATCTACTG
This sequence comes from Ctenomys sociabilis, assembly GCA_004027165.1. NCBI lineage: Eukaryota > Metazoa > Chordata > Mammalia > Rodentia > Ctenomyidae > Ctenomys > Ctenomys sociabilis. The sequence goes on along the minus strand of PVKA01002451.1, from coordinate 18,375 downwards.
TATGGCATTTTTCCAGCAAGAAATACTGATTTCCAGGTAAGGAGTCTTTCTGCCTAGTTTAAGTGTTAACTTAGGTGTCAGACAGGGTGCGGAGAACCTTTGTGGGCATATTCCCTCACTTTATTTTTGCTACAACACTTTAAAGTAGATGATGAGCCGGGCATGGTGGCACATGCCTGTAATCCCAGCACTAGGGAGGCTGAGGCAGGAGGATTGTTGTGAGTTCGAGACCAGCCTGAGCTACAAAGTGAGCTTAAGGCCAGCCTGAACTGCACAGTGAGACCCTGTCTCAAAAAAGACAAAAAAAAAAAAAAAAAGGTAGATGATGATATAGACATTGTATAGGGGAGGACAAAAGACTCTGAGGAGGGGGAAATGAATACTCAGCACTACCCTGTGGTACATTAATAGTGCTCTGTATGCTGTTCCACTTCTTACCTATCTTTACAACCCATGATGCATCAGTACTTCCTTTTCACAGTGGCCAACCCAGGCAGTACCTCACTGGAGCAAAGCTACAGGACAGGGTAATGGACCTGAGTTGTCTGCTGCCAAGAAAGCAGGCACAGTTTCTTCCTCTGGCCAAGCTCCAGGTCGGATGCTGGAGGTGGAGGCCACTCCCACAAAGGGAAAGGCTGTGAATATTCCTCCCAGACACAGCAGGGCCAGCGAGGAGTAACCCAGTGCCCTGAAGACAGAAAGTAAATTCCTTTGGAAATTCAGAGGGTGTGAAAGGAAGGCTTTGTGTCCCGTTAGCCTAGATTTTCAAGCAATGTAAGTAAACTCTAAATCAGGCCCCAAGGCTTAGCCTTCTAAAAGATCCTATTAATGACCAATTACAGAGAAGAACCTCTGGAAGACTCCAGATGCTCATGGAAGGATCTTCTTAGGAGCCTTTCTCTCCTCTAGATGTCCCATCTGTATGACTAACTTGGGGTCTGCATCAGCATGTGGCACATGGGCTATTCACAGTAGTCTGCAGGAGGAAACTGCAAATCTTCAATAACTGCTTCATGGGCTAACAAATTATGGAAGATTTAAGGCATACAATGGACTATTAGCCAGTCATAAAAGGACTGAAGTACTGAGGCATACAATGATGGAGTGGGTAGATCTCAAAAACGTGATGCTGAAAGAAGCCAGACATAAAAGGTCATATATCATAAGATTCTACTTATGAGAAATATTCAGAGAGGGTTAAACCATTGTAGAAGAGAGCAGATAAGTAGTTCTAGGGGATGCGGTGGGGGCAGGAGAACCAGTTTATTGCCTAGTGCATATGGGGTTTCCTTCTGATGATCAAAATGTTTTTAAAGTAGACAGAGGTGATGACTGTAAAATGCTGGGAATGTACAAAACACCAAATGACCTGCGAGTTTAAGCAGCATTTACAATTAAGTCATATATTATTATATTGTGTGAATTTTAACTTCATAAAAAGCATGTTACAGGGTCAGCCAGATAGCGTAGCAGATTAAAGCACCTGCTTAGGCAGATGCAGGGGCCTGGGATTTGATCCCTGGGCCTGCTGTACTGGCTCCACCCCAGGGATGCAATGAGACTGCAATCGAGACTGGGCATGGTGGGGCATACCTATAATCCCAGCACTTGGGAGGCTGAACACAGGGGAATCACTATGAATCAGATCAATGTAGTGAGACTCTGTAGACCCTGTACTAAATTAAAAAAAAAAAAAGCATGTAACAATGTGAGTAACAATCACTGGGAAGTTTGGAATAAGGACGCTGCACATTGTTCATGCCATCCAGAGGCCCTGGCCCTTCTACATTATAAATGGGCAGATGAATTTCCTGCAGGTAGTATTATTCTGAAGCAAAAATAATAATATTAGCAAATGAAGATGAGCACTGAATCTCCTTGGGGGGAAAGAAACCCTTAGAAGAAAACATCCTCAACACTATGTTTGCTCTCTTCCCATATCCTTTTCCCTACTGGCATAGATGAAAGGATACATACCCCAAAACTGAGTATGCCATACACAGAAAGGCTGCTGCTGTGAGACCTAACAAAATGAAATCCATCCATGGTTTGCATCCCAAAAAAGTTAACAGAAAGATCCAACACACTCTTTGGCATATGAAAAGAGGCACAACCTCACTGGTGAGCAAGGACACTCATACTGGAACCTTTAGGTATCATTTTATCCAGCACAGTGAGAAACTTGTTAGAGATTCCTAATACCTTGCAGTGTGAGGCGAACATGTATCTCCTGGTTTTCTGGTGGGACTCACCATTAAGTCCACGGTCTCGGGACATCAGCTGCGCTTGATGCAGCATTTAGGAAATTTCCTTCAAGCATCAAAGCGGAGATCTGTACAAGAATTTCATTATAGCGTTGGTGGGAATGCTGAAAGCTAGAACATGCCTGAATGTCCATCAATCAGGAAACAGTTCCTAAGTGATGGTACAACTGGAACACACAATGTCACCCAGCTGTTAAAAATAAGCAATAGATTCATATTTGTTGGGCCAGGTAAATAGCTCAGTGGAATAAGTGCCTGTCATATGCATATGGTTGCACACACACACACACACACACACACACACACACAACTTGAAGAAAATCAACCAGACAAAAGGAAGAAAATGCAATTAAATGTTTCTATATTCACCTCTATTGTTTGAGACATTGTAATAATCATGCATTTCCTGTACTGTTCTTTAAAAAAAAAATAGAAACAATTACACAGAAAATTTTTTAAACAATTTTTTTTACTTGATCTTTATATATATATAAAAAAAATAAGAAAGTGTCATGAATCTCCCAAAACCTACTTGGAAGGTAGTTCCTGAAATTAGCACACACACATCCTCAGCCTCCTAAGCTGTTTATAAGCTGTTCAAACAACAGAACTCAAAGTGGGACTTACAGGGTCACAAGAAACACTGAAACTGGGAACAGACCCTGAGAACCTTTTGTTGCAGTTTCCCAGTGTAGCTTTATGCCTGACCAATGCAGTAAAAATATTTTACCCAGGCCTGGACTGCACACCTGCAGTTCCAGTGTTCTGAAAGCTGAGGCAGGGTGATCTCAAATTTGAGGCCAGCATGGGCTATGTACCCAGCTCAAGGCTGGCCCTAGAACAATCCTAGCTCATAAAAACAATAACAAGCAAAGCAAAAAACTTCAATGAGGCTTATGTAGTTTTTGTTTTTGCTTGCTTGTTTGTTTGCAGAATTGGGGATTGAACTCAGGCCCTTGTGGTTACCAGGCAAGCGCTTATTCTACTGAACTATCTCCCCAGCCAAGGCTTATGTTTTTGAATGACCTTTAAATGTGATTCTCATATTAATTCATTTATATATTTTATAAAATTTCCAATCCATGACATATTGAAAATTAAAAACAAAGTGAATCCTTTACTTCAAATAGAGAAGTACAATTCCAAACAATGAGTGTCAATATTCATAGCATAGTAATATAAGACATTTAAGAACTTTAATAATGAAAGTTTAAATTCTGTTCAGGATATTGGGACTAAATTTAAAAGAAAATTTTCTTTTTTTTTTTTTTCGGTGGAACTGGGGATTGAACTCAGGCCCTTGCGTTTGCCAGGGAAGTGCTTTTCCCACTGAGCCATCTCCCTGGCCCTGAAAACTTTCTCATAATTAGAAAAAAATTACTAACTGTTCTCAGTAAATGATGAAGTTGGTCTTCCATTAGGAACAATTTGTAAAGACTGCAATTGCAGAGAATGGGAGGATGAATGACACTCCAGTCATTTCCAAAACTGATTACCAAAAGTCAACCAAAGACACTAACTTTTGCCACAGCTGTAGCTGTATGGCACACCCTAGCTGTACTATTTCTCTTTTTGTCACTGATACTAATGAGGAGAGAAAGAGAGGTGGGGGGGGGAGGGTATGCTTCCTCAGCTGACTCTATTTTAAAGTTCCGCCGGTCAGTATATTCTGTGCTGGAGGGAAAAATACCTTCTTCTAAATCTTCCAACTTTTCTAGATGAAGACATGTTTTCTAAAAGCAGAATACACTGTTATGGTCACCAAGAAAAACTGGCTGGGAGAGCGGCATATCAAATAATCTTAGAGTCAAAAGTTAAAATAAAAAGTTAAGCGTTTGTAAATACAAACTCCTCTCCTCCCTAAAATCTGTAATCCTAAAAGGAGGTGCATTTCCAAATGTGGCAAATTAAACAGAAAGAACCGTGAGTGCCACCATAGTGGATGAAATGCTGTACAATGAGAGAAGAGAAATCTGGCCTCTCCCCAAAGGGCAACTAGACATCCAAAAATCTGTGACACAAGCTGGTATTTTGAGACTTCTGATAAGTGAGAGAAAATGTAGGTTATTGTCATATCTTTTGGACTTTATACAAGAAAGGGGCCCCCTGTGTGGTAGTGCAGTAATACAGTTCAGATTCCTTCTAACGATCACTGCATTCCTAAGTGGCTTAAAAATACATATACACACTTCCCATGCAGTTTGATTTTTGTTCATGAAATATTTGCCTAACCCTATATCTTCAAGATTTCCACTTTCTCTTCCAGGATATTTAGTGTTTCTGTTTTGATGGTTAGATCTTTAATCCACTTTGACTTTAGTTTAGTGCATGGTGGTAGACCCAAGTCAAGTTTTAGCTTTCATCATGTAGAGAGCCAGTTTTTCTAGCATCATTTGTTAAAGAGCCTATCTTTCTTCTAGTAAACATGTTCGGCCCCTTTGTCAAAGATAAGATGGCTGAATTTGTTTGAAGTTGTACCTTTTAAACTATTCTATTGGAGACTGGGTGTGGTGGCATGTGCCTGTAATCCCAGCTCTTGGGAGGCTGTAAACAGGCAATCACTATGAGTCCGATCTAGTGAGATACTGAACATCCTGTAGACCCTTCTCTAAAAATTAAAAAGTAAACTATTTCATTGATCCTAAGGTCTATTTTGTTGGCAATACCATGCTGATTTTATCACAGTAGCTTTGTAGTATAATTTCAAGTCAGGAATTGTAATGACTCCTGCCTTGTCCTTGTTGGCCAGGATTGCCTTTGCTATTCGAGGTCTTTTCTGGTTCCAAATAAATTTTAGTAATGATTTCTCTAAGCCTTTGAGGTATGTTGGTGGTAATTTGATAGGGACTGCATTAAATCTGTGTAACAGTTTTGGGAGTATGGCCATCTTCATGATGCTGGTTCTTCCTCCAGGAGGAATATTTTTCCATTTTCTGAGATCCTCTACATTCTCTTTTTTTCAGAGTACTATAATTTTCATTGAATAGTTCTTTTACATCTTTAGTTAGATTAATTCCTAAGTATTTCATTCTTTGTGAAGCTATTATAAAGTGTATTGTTTCTCTAATTTCTCTCTCAGTGTGTTATTGACTTTTGGGTATTGACTTTGTATCCTGTTATGCTACTGAATTTATTCTGTATATAATTAGGATAGATATACAGCTGTTATCTCTTTGTCCATTCATTGAGAAGGTTTGTACTAATATTGTTTTAGACAAGATCTGGTGTCTGCATCTTGTCCTCTTAATAAGCACTACTAAGATAATATATCAATTATTGTAACTGTCCTACTAACCATTTTGAAACTGTTTCATTGCTATTTTATTATTTTTTCTCATTAAAATGAATAAAAAAAGAGAAAAGAAATACATATATACATGCTGACACCCACGCCTGGAGTGGGGTATGTAGTAGGCAACCCTGTGGATGCTTAAAGTAGGGCTCCACGGGCAGTCCTTGGCCTCAACCTGCTTCGCTCCAAGGGCTCACCAACCCAACATCAAAACAATGTCTTCAAGTTGATGGCAATAAACTGAACACATCTTGCGAAAGCAGGAGTGATGTAAGTGAATGTGCTGAAAGGCAAAGCATGTTCATTTAGCTTGGTCAGCACAAGGAAACACAGTCCCAGGGCTGGCAAGGTAGCTCAGTGGACTAAATGCCTGCTTAGGCAAGCACAGGGACCAGGATCAGATCCCTGGCACCACATGCTGCACAGGCCCACTGAGCTGGCCACTTGTAAACCCAGCGCTGGGGAGGCTGAAAACAGGAGGATCACCATGCATCCAATCTGCGTAGTGAGACTCTGTTGCAGGTACATAAAAACCACAGTCCCAGGCAACCGACGGTGGCACTAAGCTCCTCCCTACACCGCCTTCACTGAACTGTCAATTCAGTGCATAGAAAAAGACTGGCTATTTACTACAAATCACAAATCATTCTTATCCCTACTTGACTCCTCAGGCTTAATTTCAGTTCTCCAATGCACCTATTCTTCCCTTGCTGTACTGCATATTTAGTCCTTTTGAACATTTTTTGGTTTTTTGCTGCAGTGCTACTTCTCTCTCTCTTTCTCTCTGGCAAAACTGGGGATTGAACTCAGGCCCTTATGCTTGCCAGGGAAACGCTTATTCCACTGAGCCATCCCCCTGGCCCCGATTGCAGTGCTATTTCTATAGACAAAAGAGCTTCTCTATCTATTTTACTCATGTTGGCAATAGCAGGATTATCCTCCCAGTCACACAGAGTACTTTTGCTTGCTCCCTCCTCTTTGCCTTCCATTCCCATCATTCACGAACATCTACTGAATCTCTCTATCTCTTGCTACTCCATGCCCAGACACTATTTAACTCAGAAAAGTCATTTTCCTCTTTTTTCCTCATATTTCCTCTTTCCAGGTTGGCCCATGCACTACTGCCCTGTGGATCTTTCTATCACTACCTGTGCCACATGGATCTTCCTATTGCTTTAAGAACCCTTGCTGCCACCTTATAAATAACCCGCATGGAACAGCAGTGAGATAGAAGAGTAGCTGAACACTCAGGCTCTGGAGCTAGTCATGCTCTGAATAAAAGTGCCAACCACCACTTAATTGCTGTGTGCCTCAGTCACCTCATCCCTAACATGGACTTAAGAATATCTCCATCAGCAGGCTGCTGCGAAGATAGGATTGGTTAAAAGGTATAACATGCTTGAAATAGTGCCTGGCTCAGTGAAAACTCTTCTAAGTGTTAATTGGTCATTGCTCCCACTGATGCTGTGGCAACAGGTCTACTTATCCTCCCTGTCTTATTAAACTTTTCAGTCAATCCTCTGCAGAAACGTCTCTCTTCTTGATGCCCAAATTCCACCCCTGGTCAAAGCTCAGGCCTGCGGTTGGGGAGATGGCTCAGTGGAATAAGCACTTCCCTGGCAAGTACAAGGGCATGAGTTCAATCCCCAGTTCAGCAAAAGAAAAAGCAAGCAAGCAAGCTCAGGTCTAGTTCTCTCCCAGCCAGTGGTCTTCTGATTACCCATAATCCTCCATCCCTTACTGCTCAACTTCTCTCTAAAGGTATCCAATGGCCCCTGGAATCCAGCTGTCCTCTACACTACCAAACCTGGAAGGTACCAAGACACTGAGAGCACTGGGGTGAGGGGAGGCCTGGCTGTGCCGTACCTGTATTCCTAAATGGGTACTCAATGTCTTTGAACCTTACCTTCTCTCTCTGAGAAATAGTTGATCATACAGTGTTATTTCATTTATAGATTTCCTTCAAAGACCGAAACAGCATGTAAAACTCATGTTCCATCATCAGACATATACGTAGGTTCCTTTCCTGTGAGCCTATAACTTCTGTAAAGACAGCTTACATTTCTTGCACCACACTCCAGGCACAGGTAGAAACAGAGACAAGGTGGTGAACAGCAGCAGCCTGAGTAAGAAATCCTTTCCCACCCAAATGATTCTATAACAGAACTCCGAAATGGGCTTTTCCATGTCTATTCTAAACAACTGCAGTGGTTCCATCATAAAATGCAGATAACAGACTCACCTGCCAAGGCCAAAAGCTGATTATATTCTTGCTAGAGTGAGGGAATAATTGTCAATCTAACCTTCATAGAATTTTATATGGACTAATTTTTTTTTCCAGATTTCCAGTTTTACAAAATCCAAGAAAGTTCATGTCAAGAAAAATAGAAAAAGAAGGGGGGCTGGGGAGACAGCTCAGTGGAATAAGCACTTCCCTGGTAAATGCAAGGGCCTGAGTTCAATCCCTGGTTCTGCAAAAAAAAAAAAAAAAAAAGAAAATAGAAAAAGAAATGGCCACATAGTAACTTAGATTTTTTTATACCTAAAAAGGGAATTTTTAACCACAGCCTTAGTCATAAACCTTCAACAGGCAAATCAGAAGCAACAAAAGCACAAATTCAAAGGAGGGATTCTAGTGGAAGCATGGCGTCAGCTCAGGTGGCAGGCTCCAGGGCTCACAAGACAAGCTGACGGAAGTGGGTGCTGTACCTTTATCACGGCCGCCCCCACCTGACCACCTGTAGCAGCCACAGAGGAAGCAGACAGCCCCCACACACTTTCCAGCTGCATCTCGGCAGCCACAAAGTACGCACACATAATCAGCCAACGTAGAGCCTTCTATCAGCAGCATCAATATGAAAAGGGAGAAATGTTGAACTCATCATGACTAACCTGTGTCCTTTAGATTTTATCACACGAAGACCCAGAACCGAGCTAAGGGGAGACCCCTCTCAACACACCCACATAACTCTGATAACCAGCTACACAAGCACACCATTTCGGCAAGGAGTTCTTTGTGCATGTGCAAAAGCTGAGGCATACAAATCCTCTGGTAGCAGGCAGGGGCCAAGCAGTGCTCCCCTAGGGTAGAGTTTATGCCCCTAATATTTAGTGGCAAATGGAAATATCACTGCGTCCAGAAGCGGAGAGGACTGTCCCTGGCTTTAGTTAGGACTGGACAAAGAAAAGATTGGTAGCCCCGTGACCCCACATTGTCCTGCACATGAAAAGGCTGGATATCCCTGAATGAACAGGTTTGGAACTGAGTTCTTTGAGGCTGCCGCTTCAGAAATCCACCTAAGTCACATAAACCAAATGGAGAGATTATGAAGGAAAAAATGAAGAGCAATCATTTACAAATCATTTTTAAAACTCTGCTTTGTTCTACTTGAACCATTTTATTACCGCTGTAAGCAGCAAAAATAAAATGCACCTGCACTGTAAATCACGAGCAAACACACCTGCTTTTCAAATGTGACCCGAAAATAGTTTGGTTCCCCCTCTCAATCCCCAGGATGCTCATATTTATATTTAATTTGGAGAATGAAAAGAAAAATGGAATAATTTCAAAGTCTTTTGTTATATCAGGACTTTGTGCTTGCCAGGAAAGTGCTTGTACCACTGAGCTGTATCCTCACCCTGATAAGTTTAGATTCTGACCACATTTTGTAATCCTAAAGAAGTTATCAAGGGACATTAAAGAAAAATGTGACTTTTAAATGTACTTTCAGAATCCAAAATACTACCAGTATTTGGTGAGCAGTGTAAACACACACATCAATAATGGCACAATAATAAGGGGCTATCAGTAATCACAGGGAGGGCCACCAAATAGCTCAGCAGATTAAAGTGCCTGCAAGCAGGCACAGGGGACAGGGGTTTGACCCCCAGGTCTGCCGTGCTGGCCCTGCCCTCGGGGCATACTGAGAAGGCAATCGAGACTGGGCATGGTGGCTCTTGCCTGTAATCCCAGCTCTTGGGAGGCTCTAAACAGGAGACTCACTATGAGTCCAATCTATAGCGAAACCCTGAACACCCTGTAGACCCTTCCTTAAGAAAAAAAAAAAAAATCACAGAAATTCTACCACAGCAGTACATGTGCAAAACATTTATTCTCTAAGAGCTGTGTCCTGCTGTAGCTCTACTACTCTAAAACTGCATTAGTTTACAGTGTCAATAGCAACAATGTTCTTTGTCCACTGAAGTCAGATTATGGCAGTAGTCCCACTTCCTCTGTAATTTGCCTAAAATCTTTCTGAAAAGTGGGGCCCAGCCTGCTTCATTTCAACACCCCTTGTAAATCTAAATATAAGCTATACATCTTCAAATGATCATCGTGAATGTTGATCAGCTCTGAGGGTAGACACTCCAGGCTTCTCTGTTGGCAAAACCTAGAACATTGACACCGGATGTCTCCAAACGAACGTCTGCACACTAAGTTTTTTCTAGAAACAAGTTGTAGTATCTGTAATTGCCTTCCTTACATGAATATAAACTCTACTGCCTATAGATGACTCTTAGAAGACAGAAATTTCTGTGAACTTTTAAGAACTGTAGCTGTCATAGATTTTGAAATGGAATTTCCTGCCACTTCCTCCCCATCTCTAGACTCATTCCCTGGTAAATACACTCCCGTCATTCACCACTCATTACGCCCAGACATAAGGGCCATCTGGGTACCAACCTCACTTTCATTCCCCCTGTCATCTTAACTTCTCTTACAGAAAAATGTATAACCATACGAGAAAACTCAGTGATATAAATTTGGGATCTCAATATTTTAACCCCTTCAGAGTCTTTCTAGATGTTTTACTATTTCCACCATTTCTTTTTCATTGCTCATTTTAGAAATGTCATGACTGTTACAGTCCTCTGACTTGGAGTCTTTTCTAATGGTCACCTTCATATTAACTTGGATATACATTTAAGAATTAGCAATTTAAAGTTTTTACTTTTTTTCAAATGAGTATTAGAAAAAAATTCAAATTCATCTATAATTTAAAATGCATGCTGTGTTTGTACCTCTAGGCCTCACACAAATGCCCATGTGCCTTCACTCAAAGATAGGCTCTAGAATGTTCCATGGTAGCACTATTCATAATGGCCTCATACTGGAAAGTACACAAATGAATAAAAGGTGGTGGAGTCACAAGATAGAACTATATACAGCACAGAGGATCAAAAATCAACCATTAGACCCAACAAGATAAATGAATTTCAGCAACATGTTACTCAATGAAAGAAGTCAGGCATAAAATAGTGTACAATATGTCCATTTATATAAAGCTGAAAGACAGGTGAACCAAATTTATGCTTTTAACCACTAGAGTAGTGGTTCGCACACATGGGTAGTTACTGGAAGGAAATGCGAGAGATTTCTGGGGTACTAATGATATTCTGTGTCTTAATCTGGGAATTATTTTGGTATTTTTGCTCTGAAAATTCATTAGGATAATAAATGTATACAATGGGTATGCTTTTCTCTATATATTATCAATTAAAAACAAATAAAAAGCTGGCAGAAAAAAAAAAAAGGTGGCAAAGTGGTACACACCTATAATCCTAGCTACTTGGGAGGCTAAGATCAGAGAATCACAGGTTTGAGCTCAGTCTGGGCCGTTTTGTGACATAAGCTCAAAAAGGGGCTGGGGATATAGCTCAGCGAGAGATCACGGGCTCCTGGATTCTGTACTCAGTACCACAAAATAAAGTCACCTAAGTAACTTCTGTCAAGCAATAGAGTTCCTGGTATGCTATGATTTGGATGTAAATGTGCCCTCAAAAGTCTCATGTTCAGAGGTGGGGCCTCTGGAAGGTGTTTGGGAAGATGAAGGCCTCACTGGCCTCTTCTGTGAGCACCGGGAGAGAGAGAGAGAGAGAGAGAGAGAGAGAGAGAGAGAGAGAGAGAGAGAGAGAGAGAGAGAGAGAGAGAGAGAGCGCTGACGCACTGCAGGGAAAGCTCATACCCAGGCGTGCACCATACCTGTTCAGACACAAATGAGTCCTATTTCACTCTAGTTGCTTGTGTCTGTGTCCCAGTGAAGAAAGCCAGTGTGTGCCAGTCACTCAGGGCTCTTTGTTGAAGGAGACAAGAGCTTCCTGGTCCCCCATGTTTTAACCTGCTCTGTGTCTCTCTGGATTTTATCTCTGTGGCCCTTTGGTCAAGTACAAGCTTGGAAGTTGGCCGCCTACAAAGGGGTGTTATATTCATCAATGATTTAGTCCACTGATGAGTTTATAGTTGACTGTGTTATTCAGAGATGAAAGCAGATCAGGAAAGGTAGGTTTGTCCTTGAGTCCTACCCTGTCTACTTTCTGGCTATCAGAGCTGTCTCCCCCCTCCCATTCCTCTCTACCTTGCCATTGTGCCAACCATGGACCCAATTTTCTGAAATCTTGAGTCAAGATTAACTTCTCTTCCTTTAGGTTATAAGTGTTGGGTATTTTGTCTCCTTGATGGGTAAATTACTAATACACAGGTATGAAAACTTAAGTGGCTCATCACACTAAAACGATGTGTAAGAGCTGAGTTTGAATCCAAATTTCACCATTAATTTTTCAATCTAAGCATCTCTGGCTTTCACTTCTTTTCTTTTTTTTTTAAATATTTGGTACAGGGTCTCACTATGCAGCTCAGACTTGCAGTGATCTTCCTGTTTTCAGCTTCCTCAGTGCTGGGATTACAGGCAAACACCACCACACCAAGCATGGCATGTGGTGCCTGGGACTGAACCCTGGTCCCTGTGCTTGCCTAAGCAGGCACTTAGTACACTGAGCTATCTTGCTGAGTTATCTTCCTGGCCCTCTGGCTTTCACTTCTATATAATGAAACCAAAAGCAAAGATTAAATGGCAGAGAGTTAAGACATTTGAAGAGACAAATTTGAGTTAAGACGGTACATAAACACTTATCACTGGGGCTGGGGAGATAGCTCAGTGGAATAACCACTTCCCTGGCAAGCCCAAGGGCCTGAGTTCAATCCCTGGTTCTGCAAAAATAAAAATAAAAATAAAAAATAAACACTTATCACTGTTGTTTTTTTTTTTTCAGAAACAGGGATCGAACTCAGACCCTTGTGCTTGCCAGGGAAGCGCTTACTCCACTGAGCCATCTCCCTGACCCCATCTCTGCTGCTTAAAATGCTAAGCAAATGCTGTGCTGATCAAAGAATTCTTTAAGTTATAAAATTCTACACAAATTTGTAAATGTGGCTGATAATCCAGTTTTGTTATTTAAAGAATTTCCTAACAATCAAAGATATTTTACCTCAAGTTAAAGCATTCAGGGGCTGGAGAGATAAGCGCTTCCAGGGCCAGGGAGATGGCTCAGTGGAATAAGTGCTTCCCCGGCAAGCACAAGGGCCTGGGTTCAATCCCCAGTTCCACCAAAAAAAAAAAAAAAAAAAAAAAAAAAAGAATAAGCACTTCCCTGGCAAGTACAAGGGTCTGAATTCAATCTCTGGTTCCACCAAAAATAATAATACTAATAATAAAATGAATAAATAAATAAAGCATTCTGGCCAACCAGAACACAACCTGGCATCTGAGACATCCATTAGGGCTTACTAACATAAATTTTGGATGAGCACCATGCTGTATACTAGAGGATGGGGTCAAAGGTTAAAGGCTGAATACTAAGTGAACCAGAGAATGGTGTCCTCACGTTTTTCTAGTAAATCTTCAGTCAGCTCTTTCTCTCACTAATTTCTCAACTGTTTTATGCTTTCCTATCTCTTCACTCTACCTATAGGAGGTCTGCTCATTGAAATCATACTGACTGTTTGGTGCCTGACCAGGACATTGTTCCTGTGGGATACCCTTCCACACCATGGGGACCTTTCCTCCTTCTAAAGTACTTTTTCATTTCTGCCTTTACCATTTGTTTGCTGTAGCAGCCTTGGCTAAAGACAGTGAACAGCTATTTTTCTCCCCAAATCATGCTTGAACAAGTCACATGTCAGAGCTTGTCTCTTTAGTAGCCTGTATTCTGCCCCCCCCACACACATACAAGATAAGGAAGGACACATGTAAGTCTTACTCTAAGCCCTTCAATGCCTTGTACTGTGTAGACATTGAATTCTTGTTAGCTGGTGAGTTCTGGAAAGCAACTATATCCAAATGTAGGGCGAAGGTGCAGCCTGGGATTTCTGCTTTTGGAAAGTGGATCTGTCCATGGCATCTTGTCTCTAAAAGTCTGTTAAGATCTGATCCTCTTTCCACTGGGTGTTCTCAAATCCCTAGACTTCACTAGACCAGTAGTACTTAAAATAGAAATATAAGGTAAGGTACATATGCAACTGTAAATTTCTAGTAGCTATGTATTTTTTTTAAAATGTATTTTAGGGCAGGGTGCACAGAGTCTCACTACACAGAGTGGACTTGTAGTGATCTACCTATTTTCGGCCTCCCAAGCACTGGGATTTTAGGCATGTGCTGCCATGCCCAGTCCCATTCACTGTCTCAGTGTGCCCTGGGCCAATATGGCACACCAGGGATCAAACCCTGGTCCCTAGATCTGTCTAAGCAGGTGCTTTAATCCACTGAGCTATCTAGCCAGTCCTAGTAGCAATGCTTTAAAAAAAAAAAAAAACAAACTCAAAATAGGCCTATTTAGTCAATTTTATTTAACCCTACATATGCAAAACACTATTTTGATATAATAACAATCATTAAAATATTTTGTATTTTTTTCTGTGTACTAAATCTTCAAAACCTAACATGTTTTTCATAGTACATCTCAATTTGGTGTAGACAGGTTGCAAGGGGATTAAAGGCACAAATGACCCATGGTTGTCATAATGGACAATGGAATCTAAATGAGCTTGATAATTTCAAATCATTCTAAAAAAGAAAAATGTAAGACTGAAGACTAATGTTCCTAAAATCTGCTTTTAACACTTGAATATACCTCAAGCAACTATACTGCTAACAGCTACTAAGTTCAACTTCTATCTAGTAAGTTCAGCTTTAATCCACCACTTTTAAGACAAGATAATTAATAATCTAAAATCTGGTAAAATGCTATGATTTCCAAGATCAAATTTGTAAATTATAAAATTATTTTATTAAGACCAGAATCACTCAGTCACAAAGTTATTGTAAGTCCTGTGGACATTAGGTCAGCATTATTTGTTTTCTGTCCTTCTGGGAGCACCCAGCCCAAAAGTTTCACACATAGTCTATGCCCGTGGTGACTAAGTAGACAAATGTATGCAGCGAGCAAACCTGAAACCCTAAGGAAGAGTGTGGCTTTGAGACAGCGTGACAGAGTGTGGTGGCATGATCACAACCATTTATGGCTCACCAAATCATGACTGGAGAATCTTGTGAAGTCACTTTTTAAAGTCAAGCCTATAAAAGGCAGGGAAATCTTGCAAAACTAAAATTAACACAATTATTTTATTTTTAAATTAATTTTATTGAGAAACAAATAGCAATGAGACAGTTTCAAAACAGGCTAGTAGTATAGTTGCAATAATTAATACATTGCATATTGTTGTCTTCTTAGTGGTTATTCATACTATAAGATGCAGACATGATATTCTGTCCAAACACTATCAGTACAAATCTTTCTTATTGAATTCAGAGAAAGTAGCTGCATATCTATCCTAACTATGAAACTAAAACATTTAATGCACAAAAGTTAATAATATGTCCATAGTACTTTACTACTTAATAAGATCCCTTGTCATACCCTATCTTGTCCAGGTAAGAAGCATGCACTAGGGGCCAGGGAGATAGCTCAGTACAATAAGTGCTTGCCTGGCAAGCGCAAGGGCCTGAGTTCAATCCTGAGTTCTGGGGCGGGGAAAAAAAAAAAAAAAAAAAGCAGCAGCAGCAGCATACACTAAATATTACCTAAGCCAACTGCAAAATATAATTTCTTTGTCCTATATGGGAAAAGAAAACAGATCTGGAACTATGAGCTTACACTAAATAACTCAGTCACATAATCTCAAATAATATTCATGAAGCGAATATGAAGCTTTTGGCATTCATTTTTATCAGACAGTGAAGCATACTTTACATCTTATTTCAAGTCATTTCAAAGTTTAATAAACTTTTTCTATTTTGGAATTTTTTTATTATCACATTAACTATTAGTTTTGTTACAGACATCAAAGGAACAGATGACTAAGAACAAGAAGGGGAAAGATGAAATGAATCACGATTCCACTTGAACTGTATCAGTTAAAAGGCTAACTAGCAAAATATTCAAGGAAAAAAAAAAGATATGGGCTTAAGTTAGTCATGATCTTTTGAGGGGGAAAAGATAAAACTATTTCACTTTCCTGATCTTACATCTATAATCTGAAAGATAAGGGTATTGTGGAAAATCATTATAAAATACTTACAATTTCAGAGGTTCCCAGGTCAAAACAGGCTATGTACCCAAAACAACTGACTAAATATAAAATCAGTGGTTGTGAGAAATTTTAGTTATTTGAATGTTTATTTTGGGTATTGTAAATAGGTGCTCAAAAGCCTAATTTACTTTGGATTTTTTAATGAAATACAGAAGAAAAAAACTGAATGAATATATAAGACACTAATAGAGAATTGTGAAGCAAGAATTTCATCCAAGATATAGGGAAGGAGGTTTTAAAAGGAATTAAGGAATATCATATTCTTGTACCTGTTGTCCACAATTAATGCAATCATTATGCATTATAAACATGTGATTTTTAAAATAATAAAAATTCACTCTTCTATCAAAAGCAAGAGAATCTAACAGTGTTACATGCTAATTCTGGTAGTTGCTCAAACATATAATCAAACTGATTTTTTGTATTTGAGGGGAAATTGGGGAAAATATTTAAAACCAACACAGTGACATTTTGTTTTATATACATATGACAGGGTGCATTACATTGATAAAGTCGAGCTGGGAAGATAGCTTGGCAGCCAAAGGGCTTGCCTGATACCAAAAGCCTTGCCAGCCTTGTTGCCATGCTGGCCACCAAGCCTGGGCATGGGGGCACACACCTGTAATCTTAGCACTGGGGAGACTGAGACAAGAGGATCACGTCGAGTCAGAGCTGGGTTGGGAGACCCTGTACCAATGAAAAAAAAGAGTGAAAAAATATTGGTAAAGTCACTATGTTCACTAGCATTTCCAGTTTAGTATGCAGTTTGCTAAATATAATCATTATATCCTAATAATTATGAGGAATCTTAGAAACATCCCAATGTCTCTCAAATGTACGGGTGTGTATGTGTGTGTGAACACCTAAAGGAATCCTGATCAAATATAGTTTCTGAATCAGATATGGAGGTGCACATCTGTAATCCTGGCATTCTGGAAGGCTGAGACAAGAGGATTATAAATCTGAAGCCCAATGGGGCAACGTAGTGAGACCCTGTCTTAAAAAAAAAATGCAGACACTGGCTCAGTGGTGAGACTGGATTTCTTCCATATTCTCTTCCGATGCTGCCAAGGTATCCCTCAATATGGGACAACTAGACATGACAGGAATTGCACAAGACCCTTATACTCCCCAATCTGTGGGCCAGCTCTCTTACAGTTTCTTAAGAAGGTGCCATCTTAGGTATAAGCATTTAGATTTCATTCATAGCCTGTGATATTTGGAAGAAATAGAACCAAACAGGCATTCCAAATTGTCTATCTGTGTAACTGAGTTTTTAAACCCAAATATAGAAATTTTCAGTCATTCTTGCTCAATGCCATCTTGCTGCTTTGAGCTTTGCATTCTTTCAGGTCATTTAAAAAATATCAGATCCAATTAGAAACATTCACAGAAAATAAAAGCTCATGCAAATCCCTTGAAAATGTTTTATCTAATAGTGCACATAACACACATACTTTAAAAAAGAAGACATGTGTAGTTTTTAAAATAATCATAAAAAGACCATCCTTGGGACTACTGTCCCAGTTGGGAAATAAATATTGCAGGACCTCAGAGGCCGCCCTTCTCATCATATCCTCTGTCATGTCTCCAGCTGGAGACAACCACTAACTGGTATTCTGTGATAACCACTTAATTTTCTTTATAGTGTTGCCATTTATGTACATATGCCTACATACTGTATTTAGTTTCACATACTTTTGGACTTTCCTTGAATAGAATCATACTGTGCACTGTGAGCACTCCTTTGGGTCCTGGTTTTATCATTTGACACTATGTTCAGAAGATTCACCCCATCTTGAAGCATTTTATTGGTTTAAGAAATACACTGAGGGCTGGCCAAATAGCTCAGCCGATTAAAGTGCCTGCCATGCTGGCCCCGTCCCCCGGGCATGCTGAGAGGGCAATTGAGACTAGGCATGGTGGGGAACACCTGTAATCCCAGCTCTTGGAAGGCTGTAAATAGGCAGATCACTATGAGTCCAATCTGGTAGTGTGAACACTAATCTTGGAACACTCTATAGACCCTTCCCTAAAATAAAAAAAAATAAAAAAAAAAGACACCTGAATGTTTTATATGCCAGTTCCTCTTCTAAGCGTGTCACAAATACTGATTTAATCTTCCTAACAATTCAATCAGGTAGAAGCTATCAATTTTCTTAAAGCACAGATTTGGAAACTAAGCTTAATAAATAAATAAGCCCAAGGTCATACACTAAGTGACAGACACCAAAACTGAACTCACAAAATCAATACATGTACTTTATATTTCCTATGTGGTCATTGAAGTCTTCTCAGGGTTTATCTTGTAGTCCTGTACATTATTCTGTAGCTCCTTTGTCTGTGTCATCCATGTGGATGAGTCACGGCCAATGCTTGACCAGATTGCTCTCTGTGAGAGCCTGAGAGAAAGTTTTCTCTTCATGTGACTCTCCCCAGGCACACTATAGAAC